>CAIGRH010174225.1:0-12217 GCA_903798295.1 Fraxinus nigra | reverse complement strand
AAATGTGGTCAAATCATTGTTCAAGAATGCATATGAAAAATAATCAACATTGCCGACTTTCTTTTCATCCCTTCATTCCCTTCGCATTCCATTGGGTCATTGGATAAAAGGTTAAAAAGTTGTTAAATTCTTTTATAAAAAACGATAAAATCAATTTCAGAATCAGGTATTCACGATCTGGTTTAAGAATGTTTGGAATTCTCCATTTTGGTTCCTAATTTTTGTTTCTAGAATTGGACCAAAGCTTCTAGTTCCAATTCTATTCCGATTTGGAGGTTTGATTGCATTTAAAATGCCTACCCCTAATTCGACGGTGCATAGTTTAAGCTCTATTTCATCAAAATCTCCCCTTTCACTCCATTATTTCTCAAATAAGAAACAAACTTAAAAACCTAAAATTTCTTCATGCAACAAAGGAAAACTACATCAAGAAAAGAAGCAGTGTTTTGTCCCTCCCTCATTCATGCACTAATCAATCTCTCCTCTTTGTTCTCCTTACTACGAATTCGAAACCAAATGGAGCTACAATGGCAACAGAAGACCTTATAAAAATCTCTAGTTGCATATCAAACTATTCTACAAAATTTAGTAAAATCCACCCCCATATCAAATCTACTGCAGGGGTCTTAAGGGATTGTGCAATGTACACCAATGCATACCCCCAAAATGAGTGAAATTCGGTGACAGGAAAGAGAATTGCAGATGAAGTTACTGCTACAAAAACTTCAACATCAACAGACATACACATTCAAAATGGGTTTTGATATAAATCTTTTTTCCCTTTTGTTGGACACAAAACAAGAACTGTTTGATTTGCCTATGTTTCCATTCTGGTATTGACAGATAATCTTGTCTAAACAATAATTAAAATGGCATATAATTGTAAATATACATTTTGCCAACTTCTATCTCGATTCTCTAAAGTTCATATGAAATATTATTTACACAAAAAAGCCTGCAGAAATATACGATTAGAGATGCTAAATTAAACCACTGAAAATAATTCCTCGAGCAACAGTTCAAGCCGTCACACCTCCAAGCTGAGCCACATGCGCTATGTGCCGAACATTGTAAAACCTGCTGTATCCATATCAATGCATAAGAATTTTGGCTTCTTCATCTTGACTCCATTCAAGCTTTAAAGAAATACAAGAGAGGAGGTCACGGGAGTCATCTTGCACGACGAGATTAAAAAAAGAACTCAAAAGAGAGGTCACTTATCTAGTGATTTGTCACATACCTCAAAATTACAAATTATAATCAGTGGTGTTCACCACTCGTCATACATACCCAATTCAATAAAGAGAGATCTTTCTTAGACACCACACATATATAATCAAAATTTGTTAGATTATTGTCTTAAATTACCCTCATTTTTATTTCTTGTGGGGATCACCTAACTTGCAAACCAACATGATCATAACAATTTTAGACCAAGTATTAGGAAAGGCAATCCAAAATATACTTTATAAAAAGTTATTAACATTATTTTAATAAAATGAAGAACTCATTTCTATAAATCATATGGCCAATTCATTTACAGGACATTTAAGGGGTAATTTAAATGGATATTTCTACTTGGCCATTATGTCATCCATTATGGATGCCATAATGTACCCATAGCACTACTCAATTTAAATTGAATAAATTCCATTCACGTTAACTATACTTCCACTTAGTGTCAATCTGGAACTGTATTCAATATTATTCAATTAGGCAATTATATTTTAATTTGTTTTCGATTGGGCAACTCACTTTAGTTTCATTTCAATCAGGTAAGTAAACTTCAATAAGATCCAATTCCAATAATTTTCATCGCATGGAACCGTTAGTTGCCAAAGAGGAATAAGGATAACTTTATTGAAATAAATGATAACCATCATTTTTTGATTGTCACATCATCAAGAATAAGTTAAAGCGTAGTTACCTAATTGAACAAAATTGAAGTAGAGTAGCTGACTAACACGAAATGAAACTATAGTTACCGTGAATTGGAATTTACCCAATTTAAATTCCTTTAGAACAGATTTGACAGTTTTAAACCAGTACAAGTCAAGCGTCTAGATAGACAAACCTTATACAGACCGAGTAGTCTTTCAGCCTGAAATTGGATCCAAAAGGATGTCACGCACACAGACAATATAGACTTCCCTGTTCTCCACTCTTTTTATGTGAGCAAATGCATTTCTGCGTGATCTGGTTCAGTTGTGGGGGGAGATTTAATCAACGGTTTGAGTGCTTCCACGATACTGCAAAATGGGGGGCGTCTCCATGACTCTCTGCAGTATGAACGAGGGAAGTGAGTTAAAAAGTTGATGTTTAAGACTAAGGTAGGTCTATGTTTGGAAATATATTTGAAGAAACCAGTTAAAACTTGCTATAGCTCATTTAGAATTTTAAAGCTAAATTAGAAGTCAACAAAACAAATATGCACACGTATACATTGAATGGAAGTATTTAAATAAGTTTGAGAGAGAAGAATTAAATACGGCTAGACATTGAAAGTTTTAATTGTTGAACCAATTTGTAAAATATCTCCAGCATGGGAATGTATAGGAAACAAATTTAGGCTCAAATCAGGCAACCAAAACTGATAACCTATTTGTTGCAGTTACAAACTAGGTAGCATACCCCTAAAATTAAATTCAGGCTTATGATTTATCCAAACCTCACATATTAGTAAATGAGACCATATTCACTCACTTGGCCCAGCAGGCTTCAATTAAAGCCGCCACTTGAGGATTCACGTCAGATGGAATTTCAAGCCGTCTTCCCTTGAAACCAACAGCTGCTACAACCTACGAGGTAAAAAACGTATATTTGAATATCTTCATAGAAATGAGCTAGAGCAAATAACTAAAAGAAACAATAAAACACTGCAAGAACCCAGAGTAACCACAAAATTGGAATTACTAAAATGTCAAGTGCAGGAAACAGTTAGTGTAAAAAACTGGAAACTCAACTTAGACTGATTGCAATCTTTGTGAGGAAACCGTTGTTTATTTTTCCTCTTTTTCTTTTTCAATTTACAGGTTGGACCCGCACATGTCAAAATATTTCAAAATCAATCTACCACAGCAAAGGCATTTGCTAGGCAAAGCCCTCCCCCACCCCATGCAAACAGGAGTTCTACCTCTACTCCAATGTTGTTGTGTACGTGGCTCATATAGAGTGGAACACATGTTTACTGGATCAAATAGGCCAATGTTGCAGCGGAGTGCACCGAACGGGCGAAAATAAACAAGCATGAATAAATATGGAGCAGTCTATGCATATGCCAGTAAACATGTTGCACAGAGGAAAGGACCAGCAACAACACAAAACACTGATTTCTTTCACAAATCTCCAGCACTCTTCTTTTCTTCCCCTCCACGTTTAGCTTGACAATCTAGCCTACCATGCAACTTACTTTCATTAACTTCTTAGAAAAAAATTATTGACCGATTGAATAGTCAATGCTTGACCTGCCTTACTACATTTGTTAAGTTACTTACCCTGTTTTCACAAGAATATCTTTTACATGTCGTAGTCACTTAATATATTAATAAATTTGAATCCATTTAAAAGTTAGAGCACGTCGGAAAGTTAGCACTTTCTACTCCATTGAACATTACTTTCACTGTGAGATATAAATATATTCAAAATTAAAGAATCACGTGATGCATCTCATCCATGATATCCAGGAGGATAATAAATGCCACTGACAAATATTAACATGCTACTTTTTATAAACTTTGACACCTTGTGGTCAACCAACATTCCAGTTTATGTTCAAATTTTCCCCTTATTCCCATAGTTAGCTCTTTCCATGCAATAAACCCCACCTCCCTGTGGCCCTGCTTGGCATAAATAATTTGCCTACCACAACAGCAAGGGTAGAGGCTTGAATTCCAGCATTTTATCTAGGTATATGTAACGCATTTTACAAACCTGTGCAGGATTTAAATTTCCCCAAGGTGGTTGCAATGTTGCCAGCTCCCACAAAATCACACCAAAGCTGTATACGTCTGATTTTTCATTTGATGGTTCATCGCGGAGAACTTCGGGTGCCATCCACTCCGGCTACCAAAGAAGAAAAGAAAGAGGTCTCTTTATGAAATGAATTGCACAAGATCAGCTAAAGATTAAGGCATTATGTCATTGTACAAAAGCAATTGAACTTACAGTTCCAGCAGCTGACTTTGATGAAAGAAATGTGTTTGCTTTTAAACGGGAAAGACCAAAATCACAGACCTGATTAATACATAAGACACGTAAGGTACATGAACTCACGAGAGCTTTTTTATTTTTATTTTTTTACCAAAAAAAAAATGCTTAGATGCAGATATTACTGGCTCCATGTGCTTACTCTTGAGACTTTAGAAGAAAATAAACAAATGAATAAGGGAAAGAAGAAAATAAACAATTTTTTTTTAAGATATGCAGGAAATTATATGGTGCATAAGTGAGAGACACAATACTAGTCATTTCGGCCAATTTTTTAGAAAATAAACATTTCATATATATCTAGGTGAACTCTCTCCTACATGGGATGCGCCCCCTTTGTTCCCTAGAAATGAAACTTCACTTACCTAAAGAACACTTCTTAAGTTCCACAAGTGAACATAAAAAAGCTAGACATCGATGCACAAATAAGAAGTGTTGGAAACGAAAGATTCTGCACTTAGGAGAATTGGTTCTCTATATCTTACATAATTAATTGTATTCCTTGATGACTTGGCCAATGTTGTACATGATATGAAAGTTGTATAGTTATATCTTTTGCACAGATTTCAGGCCACAGTCAACTGCAGATTGTATAAATATTTGTGTTTTAAGATTTTATTGAATGACAATGAAGAAGTAGACTTGCTTCAATACAGAATCAGAGAAGTGTTCTCTTGAAATGTAGTGTTGTTTTAAGTATTGTTCTTCTAGTTGTCTTCCCCTACTCTTTACATTGCTCCTTTCAACTAATTCATTTTCTTTCCTCTTTCTTGTATCTTTCTCCTGATTTCTCCTTGTTGCACCAGTGAGTTATGGCAGAAGGAGCATCTATCACCTATATCAACAAAAACATCGACCATATACTGTTAAACCTCTTCAAACCAGTCGAAAACTTTTCCACTTGATAATGCAACCTCCAAAATATCAACAAAAACAGAGACCATATACTGTTTAGCCTCTACAGTCAGTCAAAAAACTTCTTCGCTTGATAATTCTATACTTCAAATACTACCAAGACCATTGACTGAATACTGTTAAACTTCTTTGAGCCAGTCGAGAACTTCACTTGATATTGCACATTTTGTTAGAATGGGTGAGTCAATTCATGCATGCTCCCTTCGAAGATCATAAGGATGCTACAAGAACTGAGATGTTTAAAAATCTACTCCGGGTAAAGGCTTATTATTTTCAAAAAGTTGACATGTGAGAGTTGAACTCTATACATTCAGTGCAGACTCTACAGCTCTAAGTGACAGAAAATCTACCTCAGGATATTGTAGCTTCATGGGCAGAACAAGGAAAGGTAAAAATAAAAACTTCATGGCCATAAGACTGCAATCGGCATTGCTCATAACCCAGTACAATATGACAGAACCAAGAACATCGTAATAAACATTTCATTGAAGAGAAAAATTGGCAGTGGTCTAATTTGTACTCTTTTTTTCTTCCAAGTTCCAGTTGGCCAACATCTCCATAAGAGAGATCTAATTCAACATTTATTTCTATGGTAAGTCAGCTGGAGAAACATGTTCAACTCGATAGGAGTGCTGCAAACCAACAAGATTTATGTACTTATAAGATTTGATTTTCGTATTTTACGAAATTAATTGTATTTATCGGTAGGACAATTATGTAATTCAGATCTGTAACAGACTTGGGGCTATAATGAGCTGTTCAATAGATATTCATTTTATGATTTCATTCAATGAAAGAAATATTAGACATTAAAAATATAATGGTTCCATACCGCATATGATGATGCGTTTCACAAAATGATTATAGCATAGCAAACAGATGCAACAAAAAAGCAAGCTGGAAATATCCTCTCACTTACCTTCACTGTATACTTTCTATCAACTAAAAGATTAGGAGATTTTAAGTCTCGATGAACAATGGGAGGATTGTGTTTATGAAGATAGTTCATCCCCTTAGCCTGTAGAAGCAATGTAATTCATCAAGTCCAAACATCAAAATGTGGGAGAAAAAGAGACAATAATGACCCAAGGGAAATGGTATGAGGATGTTATTTGCACAGTAGGACATCCATTGACACAGTGATATGCATACATACAACATCATAAGCCATGCACAACCGACGCCTCTCATCCAGCACTTCTCTTGCATCAGGTCTACGCAAGAGTCTATACAAACTACCTCTGCATAAAAAGTGAAGTCGTAGTCTAGATCAGCCAAAACTATAGAAAGCAGTGTAAAATAGACTAATAGCTAACATTTCAGGTTCACGATTAACCCAAGTATAGAAGTACCGTGATAAATATTCGGTGACTATGGACAAGTTTGGCGGCTCTGTTACAGCACCCATAAAAAGTACAATATTGGGATGGCGTAAGCGTTTCATAATTGCCACCTGATCCAGACAAAGAAATGAAGCTAAATAAACAACCAAAAGTAGGACCAGAAAAGCTGAAGGAAAATTACAAGACAGAAAATACCAACCTCCCGTAAAAATTCCTTGTATCGTTCTGCATATAAATCTTGTTCCATGAGAATCTTCACAGCAACATCCTGAAAGATATAGGCTTACATAAGATTAAAGTTAAGGGAATCAAATCCCAATCATGTAATACAGGAAAAAAAAAAAAAGTATCCATATGATTAAAAATCTGCATACAAAAAGAATGATGAATTTAAAATATCCAGAATGGTAAGGACAGCAGGCAAATAAGAAAAAATAGGTTTCACTTGTTCCAGAGAATAAGAGAATGGATGTCTTACACAACCATTCCACTCAGCATGGTGGACCGTACCAAATGAACCTGCAAAATTATTGAGCACACAAGTCAAAAGTGCTCCCGAGACTAACTCTTTTCTCCACAACATAAGAAAATAACAACATGGTTTACAACCAGAAATGCTTTTATGGCAGCAGTACCTGCCCCAATTTTCTTCTTTATAACAAGATCACTCCAGGGAATACTGAAATCTTCGACATCAAATGCAAGTTCACTTGTTTTCGATGGAGCCAGTTGAACTCCTCCAACAAAGCTCACGTCTTCATTTGTATTTAGTTTTGGATCCAATACGTTATCTTTATGTCTAGTTGGAGGGATATGCTTTACAGGGACCAAGCCTTTGATCACGTTTGTGGAGCTTACAATATTATGAGGATTAGATTGGTCAGAAAGTAATGGTTCTTTATCATGAACATTTATCCAAGAATTCGTTGGAGATTGCGGCAATTGAGAAATTTCATTTCGGTTGCTGATTCTATTTTGATGAGCCCTATCTGATTGATTGGGATAGATGGAGTCGCCAACATCTCCATCAGTAACGGTATTAGCTGTCACAATAATAGTAAATCTTCAGTCATAAATTTAACCCAACCAAATTAATAGGATGGTCGTCAACTACTCAAGTCCCATATAATGAGCATAACATCATCCAAATCATACTGTATGCACCCAACATCAACACAGTAAAAGATATGAACATAGAAATGCAATTAGCAAAATTTGAAACACAAGACAAGACATCAGAGAAATTTTAATGCCAATCCTCAGATCACTAAGATTCAAGTAGATCTAGCAATAGATTGAACTACGTGGCAAATGGGGATTCATGTAGCCGACCCCAACTTTATTGGGAACATGACTTAGTTTGTTGTTCCTCTTGTTTGTAATTGCTCAAATCACACGGTTCCCATAAATAAAACATGTGAGGTTTGGATATATTTAAATCCATTATTCAAATATTATTAGTTATAACATATATAAATGAGGGTGTACATTCCTCAAGCTTTTCGGCAGTTTTGTGAAAACAAATTAAGAAGAATTGCTCAATTAAATGAGGATGATGTTAAACTATAGCTCGCATACCAACTCTAAAGATTGACAAAAAAGACAATGAAAGAAAGAAAGGATACTAGCTTGTGAAAAAATGAGTCATGAGAATACAATTTAAAAATAAATAAAAATAAAACCAAAATTTGAAAAATGTTAGCAAATAAGTGGCACTGGATCCAGATTATGTTGGACCAATTTATAATGCAAATTTGAAATATTCAGAAAATATGAAAAGTACATATGTTACGGAAACAAACTTAGCCAGATGTCATTAGCCTTGAGAACAAACGTATAAATAAATGTGTGCTATATGTTTATTTATTGCTTATTTTATTATCAGGAAAATATAAAACAGCCTAGGATGCACCGAAACCGCCGAGTTGGTGTTCGACGTGTTGAAAAACGTCAAATGATGTGTCCAAATTATTATTTTGTCGAAACAAAAACAAATTCACTTTACAATATTAAAGTAAAAAACGAAAAAAAAAAATCAATATTATTTTTAATGACCTTGTTGGGGACATGTGTTGTCAACACTTTCTTGAAAAATAGAATGTCGGCATGTTGGTGTCGGTGCTTTCTAGGTAATATCCATCCTTTATTACAAAGTTAATGGTTTCAAGAATCCATCAAAAGTAGGCATTTATTTTTTTTACCCTTACTGGATCTTGTCACTGGTAGATTTATATGTAAAAACAAAAATTTTAAACACTCGTGAGATGAGTAAAAGGGCAGATAACTCTGCAATATGCTTCCATTTCGTGCAGTTTTGATATTTTAATTTTAATTTTAATTTTTCCTCCCAACCAATTCTTAGCTCTGACTCATTCGATCAAAAAGTCTTTCAGCCAGCATGTACAGAGAAATAGAATAAAACATTTCTGGATAATTCAAACTTGAATATACGCATAATACATAACAATTATTCATGAACGTCTCTGTGCATATGCATCTACTTACGTCGGAATAAAATCAGTCCGGGGAATGATAAAAAAATTTCCATATAATAAAACGGTAAATTACACAAAGCTCCATTCCAAATTAAACAATGACGAAGATTTCTCATCCAGGTTTTGAAAATATATAAACCCCGGTGGACAGCTATGAGTTGGGTTGACTGAATGACTGACAGACATATGCCATGCTACAGAGTGAAGTTTCAAAATGCTTTGTTTACTATGTCTCTTCTCTCTTTTATAATAACTATAGATGCAAAAATCTTAAAATGCCCATTTGGTAACTTCCATAAAAACAAAAATTGTGAAATATGATCATTCAGTTTTTTCTTATCAAAGAATAATGGCGTTGTAAAAAATATCAGTATAGAGTAACATGGACAAAAATTGAAAAAGTACACCAAAATATAACATGGTTGGGTTGAAAAAGAGAGGGGAGGCAAGTGAAGGGCTAACTTGGTGAAGTTTAATGCCCAAATTAAAAAGAATTTGACCAGAGAAATTCTTACCTGCCGAAGAATCGTTAAATACAAGATTAAGCGATTCGAAGTCTGAGAAATACTGTTTGGCCAGCGACCTGAAATCAATTGTAGGTTGAACCTGTTTGAATCGGGGAAAGTGCAGTGGTGAAGAAATTGAGATGGAAGAAGGACCGTTTAGTAAGGAGTTCGGCTCGCATAAGAATCCTGGATTCTCAACCAAATCAACAAGATATTCCCTGTGTTGACAATGCCAACATGTTCATATTATTGAAACTATTATGTAGGACATAATTTAGAACAGCCTTAAACTATGATTCCCCCTGGTCAAAATAGCTCCTCTCAAAGAATTGAAATGACTGAAAAATTAAGGAAAGCATGGCTTGTATACGCATTAAGGTCTACCATATTACCACCACCTAATAAATTATGAACACATTGACATAAAAGTAAGAATAATCAGGATACGTTATAATTTTTTTTTTAAAGATTTGTGGCCTTCTCATAGTAAATCGTCTCTCTTAAAATGCTAATCCACAATGTGTCCAGATTCATTGTAGCATTCTGCTTTTCAAATGATTCTTTCCATTTTGTTGACCAGGTAAAAGCATTTTTATTTGTCTTCCTACACATTGAATAAATTGACATGATAACAATGGTATTGTGAGCTATTCGATATACCTGTCATGCCCAAATCGAACAAGACATGAGGAAGCATAATCTCTTTTACAATATTTACATCCTTTGGCAATTCGACAAGGTAGGCCAATGAAGTCAGCTAAAACCTGCAGAAATGCTAATATTCTAAGTGGGAAGACAAAATCAATACTCTAGATGCATCTTGAGAAAAAAAATAAAAAAATCTTCAAATAGCATATCAATTTAAACAAGGAAAACACACAGGAATTAATTTACGTTAGAGAAGAAACAATCATCTCCAAACTAGAAGGGGCAAATTTAGAGGTGAGTGGAAGAATATGATCCAACAAAAATCAAATAATGATAAGATAATATGATAGATAATTATGATGATTTTACTACGAGGTAGGATAGGAGCTGTAAATTAAAATCTCAAATACAGGTATTTAAATGACTTTACAAATTTTCAAAACTATACTAGTGCAAGTACCAGAACATACTTTGAATAACAGTGCCCGGTGCCTGCAAAGTCCAACGGTTAGACTGCCAATGGGAAGCACAATGGATCCCAAGCAATTCTTGAGGTCATCAGTGCAATCCTTCCAGATGATAACCAAGTCATCTTCCCCATTCGAAGCTGCATCTCTTGGGAAGGGAAGAGAACTTAATTACAACAAGAACAGAGCAGAAAATGAGTTCAACAGAATACAAAGAAGGTGCTAATGCTCACCCCATAACATTACAAACTAGCTTTGCAAGCTCATCAACAACTTGGTCCGTGGTGATGCAACTTGATGACACATTATGAATCCGATGCTGTAGCTCTTGCAAGCAAGGATCGCTACGGTGATCTACAGAAATTACTTCAATTGATGAAACAACGGCAAGATCGGCAGTCTTTAATGATTCAAGTGATGGGATGCGACCACTTTCTTGTAGATCCGAGCATACGGTCCAGACGTATGGATCCATCCCGTGAATTGAGTAAAACTCATCAGGAACTTTGTCAAAGTAGGATAAATTTCCATTTACCTGATGAAAATAAACCTCCAACATGAAAAATTATAGAAATGTTTTAATTTGGGAGAGTAGGTAAGATAACGATAAAATCATCATATGCGGCACATTATTCATTGCTTTCTATGTTTCAAGAAAGACAAAAAAATATGAATTGATTCTTTGACACGTGGAACTATCAATAGCAGACTACAGATCATACTGTCCATGAGATAATCCTTTGAGATCCACTTATCTCTCTTTTATTATCCAGCTTAACCTACGCTGAGATTCACATTTCTACACCTCACTTTCATGGCTCGTGATGTTCCCAGGAAGTCAATTAACTATCTGGCAGGTGATATTGACTATAATAATTTCTATTATCCATGCATGGTTACCGTAAGAAGAAGAGGTAGCCCAAAAAGGACGAGTTCAAAAACAACATGGATATGGATTATGTTCCAATATTCTGGCCTTTGCATGCTCCTCTCCATCAGAAGTTTCGATCATAGTCAAATCAGAACCAACTTAAGAACCTGTCTGGAGCCGATTAAAATCTCATTTCCATTGATTTTTTGGCCGTTAAAGTCAAAAAAGTGGGCCCCTTCCTCTCTCAATTTGGTCAAATTTTGCTTTCTCAACGGTCTGAATTTGAGTTTGAATTGGCTCCAGACAGGCCTAAATTAGTACCTAAAGAACGCTTGACCAAGAGCTGTTAGCTACATTTTGCAATTTGCATAATCAACAGCCAAATAACAGAAATCACAATACTTGATTATAATACATCAGTGTACGCAGATCTTCAGATAGTATGCAATACATTAATAATTATTGGTTAACATCTATATTTATCTATTAAGTAATAGTTTATAGAAACATTATCCACAAACCATAATTTATTAGATACGCGTATATCTTGGTTTTTACAGATATAAGATCCTTTTAAGCATCTCACTTCAAGAGGCAGAATATGTCATCTGGTAATACTCGTCTTAGGCAGGGCCGGTCCTGAGGCGAGGCAAATGAGGCCATCGCCTCAGGCCCAAAAGTGGAGGGGCCCAATTCTTTGGCCCCGATATTTTTTTTATCAGGCACCAAACCAACACTCGAGGGCCTCTCTATATTGGCCCAATTA
>CAIGRH010174222.1:0-11773 GCA_903798295.1 Fraxinus nigra | reverse complement strand
GGGATTTGACGTTAAATTCCGGCATGCGGGGATAGAAAATTAGCCATAAGATGAGGCTAAATGCAGTGATTGCTAGCAGAAGTTGAATCGAAACGGTGATCAAACATCGTACTAGCGGCGTTGCTCTATCGTTTATCGATCGAGAGTTTTCAATGTTGCTGATGTTATTCATTTGATTGTCCTATGCAAGTTCTAAAAGTGTGGTCGAGCAAAAACTTGGGTGTTAAAAATAAGGGAAAATTAATTTACGGCGACGATGGAGGTGGGAGGAGGCTGCGGCGGTGGTGGCCAGCAGTGACTGGATGGTGGTTGATTTTTCGTAGGGTGGTGTGAGGAAGGAGATAAATAGTTGTTTTTTTATAATAATTTTTGGGATTTTTAATTTATTTTTTTAACTTATTCGATGGAAATTGTGTGTAATTTCAAAATTGTCCTTGCCTATTTGGTGGAAATTATAATTTTTTTAAATTTCTGAGGTCAACTAACAGTTTTCGTGGTTAACTGAACGGAAACTATTCATTTGGACTTCAGATGCGAATTGTTTAAAGGTTTGGTACTGTAGTTGACACAAAACAAAAGTTTAGACAAAACCTGCAAAAAATTGAAAGATTTGATACCATGACTACAATTTTCCCTTGTTAATATGCAATAGGAAATGTTGTGTTTGAAAAGTTAATAAAATGTAGGCAATTTTTTAATTTATTGTCAATATGTAATAGGAAAAGATCACAATAAGCTCAATGAGGTCGCGCGCAACTTATCTATGCCCAATACGCGTTTCTTGCGTGTTACAAAGACAAGGAAGCATGCCGTATGAATCACCATCAGGCTAACCAAGAAAATACCTTCTATTTTGTGACACTGACAATAAAATATACCAAAAAATAAGGAAGATAAGACTTGACGGCCGTCACGAGGTTCACTTCATCAATGAGCCCTGTTTGATTTTGCTAAAAATCTGAAATTTAATAGATTTTGATAAAAAAAAATAAAAATAAAAATGTGATTGCAATTTTGATTAAAAAAAATGTGAATCTCATAAATTATATAATTATTATTAAATGTTGACTTTAACTTAATTTAAATAAGCATTTTTACCTAAATCAAACATAAATTGTTTAGTTCACATTATTCTCAAAATACAGTATTCCCTCTTTCATTTTCAATGACACATTCTTTAATAAATATTATTATATGCAAATTTAAAATTTTTCCTATTTTTTGATCACACGTTCTCCATTAAAATACTATTTCAAAATATCCGTAGAAGAAATTAAATTATGATTTTAGTGTAAGTGGATAAAATGTTGCCATGAGCTCATAATCTATTCCATGATTAATAATTTAGCAACTGACTCTATATTCAAAAATTAAATTTCACTCGAGTATGATTTGTATTTACAAAGTCACAACACTTAATTCTTACACGTGTAATAATTGATACTGAGCTTATAAAAATTTCGATTAATAAATAACTTTGTTTGAAACATAAATAATTTTTTATTAATTAAAGTTGAAAATAGATAATTACATACATAGAGATTAATTATTTGGATATAATTCCAAATCTGTAGAAAATAAAAGTAACATGTAACTATTTTTCAAGTTTAGCCAAAATGCTCTAAAAGCAATGAATTATTTGGATATAATAAGTTCCAAACAGTTCCTTGATCGTTCCGTTAATCTTGACGGTAGCCGTCCAAAATTTGGACCGTAACCGGGTACTCCGTAGTACGGGGTAGGTGCGGACCAGTAGCCAGTAGGAAAGGAGACAGGTTTTTTCACTTTTATACACAGAGTCGCCAGCCAAACCAACTCCACACTATAAAAGGGGTTTATCTCAATTATTTGGATATAAGCTCTGTATTTCTATTCTCTCTCTAAAATCTGTTAGTAAAAGGGTCTGTGATTTGTATGGCAGCAGCCAATTTGCACAGTCGGAAACTGGCGAGCTTCGGAAAGCGATTTGTAAGCCGGATCGTTCCGCGTGATTCTACTCTACTCCCCACCCCTTTTCTCTCTCTCAGGTATGTAGTGTATGTATTTTGGTTGTTGATCCTTGATGGTGAAGTTTAACTACTGGTTTTACTGTGTTTTTATTCCGATTATTTTGCATCTCTGTAGAAAACAATTAATCCGTGAAAGCAATGCTTTTCTGGATGTCTTTCCCCTGAAACAATTTACACACGCGAATTTCTTTGTGCTCGTGTGTACACAGTCGGAGCGGTATTTTTTGAGAACTTTTTGGATTTGCGAATTTTGAGTTCTCGGTGAATTTACATTTAAATAAAAAATTTCATTTAATGTGATGAAACTGTTACCTAAATGGGTAGCATTAAGTTATGGGATGTTCCGAGATATTTCTTACCTAAAATATTAAAAGACTACGTTTCGTAATTGGTGGGTGACAACAAGTGTTTCGTAATTGGTGGATGACAGTGGATATTGACAAGTTATTGCCACCTAAGAGCATTTTTGGTGACTACATTTTTATTTCCAGTTGCTTTCGTGAACTTATCTTAAAAGCAGTGTACTTATTTTTAAAATAAATAAATTACTTAGTTACAATAAGCAGCATGAACTCAAAAAAATAAAAGCATAAACCACGGTGGTGTATTATGGAGAAAATTTGAATAAATTCTCCATATAATTTTGCCCTTTTCTTTTAAATTTGTTTACGTGTTACTCTTGACACCCATATAAGCCTGGTACTTTATTCGCCCCAACTGAATTTTTAATATTAATTGAGATTTATGAATAAATTTTTGATTAGTACTTCGCCTGAAAAAGGGGGAATTTGCCTAATCAGAAAAATTCTTAAATTGTGTGCTTAAATGGGGATTTTCCCAAGAACGGCCAAGTAGTATAAATTCAAGCTCCGTTGCTTGAGATGTAATGCCTAAAGATTACCTCTTTGTGCTTGGAAATGTTGAGATTACATTAAAGAAGTCTAGAAACTCAACTTTTAGGGTAATAAAGATGTATTAGGTGCAATATAAGGATAATAAAGGTGAATTAGGTACGATTCATGGCCCACATCAATGTGTACTGCCTAGCACTTTGACATGTGGGGTTGGAGTGAACGTGCCTTTTTGAAGCAAAAACGTTGGTTTTGATTTGGTGGATGCCTCTCACTTCATATGGTCTTGAGCTTGTTCGAGGATATTTCTTGTGCACCTACTTTTTCATGGTCCTTGGCTCCTTGCCATAGATCTACCATAGATCTGTCATACATATATTGGTAGCCACTGGCGGAGATAGGGGTGGGCTAGGGTGGGCTACATCCCACCCTTGCCCAAGCCTAGCTTCAGGAAAAAAAAAAAAAAAAAGAGGTTAAAGCCCAATTTTTCTACTCTCCAACCCAGTGCCCACTGTCTAGCCCACAAATTAAACCCAATTCCCACCCAAACCCTCATGTGCACGGTTTGTTCTTCCAAAATCCAAATTGCCTTCGCCCCTTTACCCGAAACGACGAAACCCTCTCTCAGTCTCTCTCACACCCTTCGTCCCTATCCTTTACCCGAAAACGGCGAAAGCTGCGAAACCCTCTCTCAAACCCGAAACGGCGAAACCCTTCGTCCACCGAACACCGTACAACACATATGATCTTGAGTTTTATGCCATTGTTCAAGCCTTAAAACATTGGAGGCACTATTGTTTGGGATATTCTTACTAAAGACCGCTTTCCTGCTCACAAATACTATAAATTAGCCTCCCATATAATTGAACCAGTGAAGGTTGTGCATAAAATCAATCCTAATGCTTGTCGTTTTTGCCTGCTGAGTCATCTCAATAAGGCAGATGTCTTCAATGTCAAACGTCTCTTTCCCTAACTTGCTGGCTTCCCATCTGCTGTTCCGCCAAATTTGGGGACCAATTCTTCGGCTTCAGGGGAGTATGGTGCAAAGAACTTAGACCTGATTTCTTGGATACTTTGCCTTTCTAAATTCTCGCCTTTATTTTAGTGCCTAATATTTATTTAGTCTTTAATTATTGTATGTAATGTATGTACTCTCATTATTATCTTGAAGTTAGGTAGATTCTTTAACATGAAGAAATTATAAAACTCTAGGCTCTAGCTTATTAAACATCAACGTGACTTCTCTTCTCTTGCTGGTTAAGTTTAGTTTAGAAATTTCATTAAACAATTCGTTCGACTTGTAGTGTCTTCATCTGTTTCTGATGCATTACATACAATTTTAAAAATTTTTGCCCCCCCGTACCCTTCATTCCTGGCTCCGCCCCTGCTGGTAGCAGGTACTAACGTTGAAGAAATTAGATATAACTATTTATATATAAATTTAATAATTGTTGCAATCTTTGAGTGTTAATTAATTTTACTGCATGGGATTGGATATGATATGATATGCGAATCAAAATTGATTGAATTTACTTTCTTTTAAACCATACACGAATTTACCTGATATGGTTGTAACCTTGTAAATTTCTTGCATCTTAGTCCTTGATTCAAGGTGTTATATCTCTTGCACACTGTTGAATTCGTTGCCGACTCTTGTCTACCGGATTAAATAAGAGTAATATACTATTGAGTTTGACTTCAAAATTAATTTTCTTTTGGGTCCCCTATTTGAATTGAACATTTATAAAATAATTAATATTATGACCATTATCTTCTCTCTGTTTTTTTTTTTTTTTCAATGTTAGGATCCCACTACCATCTGATAGGATATGAAGTTATCATCATTGTTTGTTTTGCATGTATCTTTTGGTTTGTTTACACTTTACAGCTTTGCTTTCCCCTGTGTCAAACATCAAACTGTGGAAATGTGCTAATATCTTGTGTTCATTAATAAAGGAATTAAGCTCGGTTGGTGGCTAGTCCTTATCTCATCATTAGTTTTTTCCTGATCATGTGACAAACATCCGAACCCTATGGACACTGACTACTCTAATGTGTTACAAAAACAAACCTTAAGTTTCACTAACCTATCAGAGTTTATTATTATAGCGTCTTCGTTTTTTTTTCTTTTTTTTTTTNTTTTTTTTTTGGTATGTTTTTATCTATTTTATGTTCGCTAAATTTAATTCCATGCATAGGGATCGATGGAGGGTAGCAAATTTAGTTTGGAGCGAACTATAAATTTTCCTTCTAGGAAGAATTAAACAAATGCCATGTGCCTAGATTTACTGCCATGTTCCAGTATTCTCCTTAAATGATATGATTATTTTCCCTGTATGATATAACGTGAATTCTTTTTCATTTTTGATTCTTGTTTCTATTAGTTATTTCTGGGTGATTATAAACTTGTGATGATTTTACCTCAACTTGTAGGAGGGGGGTGCACGTTTCGGTTTATGACAAGAACCCAGAGGAGCATGTCCGCCCTACTGTGGTACCAGACGATGTAATCACACCTCAATCTGACAAATATTGGGCTCCTAACCCGCAGACTGGCGTGTTTGGCCCAGAAACTGATCACAAACCAACTGCAGGCACTGCTGCAAGTGTTGGCGAAGATTCAGTGTTGGAACAGAAGGCCTTTTACCGTCCTCTCGAGGTTGAGGATTTGGAGAAACCGTCCCATTCTTGAGTTATCCTATTATAAATAAGTTCATCGTGAAGGCTATATTCGTGAGCTAGAATATATACATATATATGTAGTACAGTGGAATAATACTAGTAGCTAGCCGGAACTCACTTCTTAACCTAAGGCTGTTACTACTTAATTGTGTACGTATGGTTGGATGTTACGTCAGTATCATGCTTTGTGAAAGAATTTGGTTACTTTTGTCACTTTATTCTTATGGAACCATAGTGATTGTGGCATCCCACTTTGTGAAGAATATAACTTTTGCACTAATTAAGAAAAAATCAGTTGGGTTGTCAATGTTATCGGTTAACCAGAGACATGTATGGGGACATCGCCCTACATTGATTAAGTTGAACGCTAATGCCATGTCTTTCCCGGGACCTTGGTACCTCAAATGATCATGTTTGGATAGTAATTCCCAAAAAGAGAACATGCGACAAAATTTGCCGGTTGTCACATCTAACATGTCAAAGATTTAGGATCACAAGGAGCCTAGATTGAGGATAAGATGAAAATTCACAAATTGACAATATTTTTGTTGGCAATAGCAAGAAGCACACATGTTGAATCGGTTATTCCCAGTCATAAATTGTCCAAACCTGCCACTTTTTTGGCAAGAAATATCGCAAGATTAGATTGTGTAATGAAAGGCGCCTTGATTTTGGCATCACTCGTGAGAAGGCTCTCTTTAACCTCAGAAAAAGTCTCTTCATCTTATCAAAATACACCATGTCCCTATTCTGAGGTCCACATTCCCCCCATCTAAAACCTTGGATATGTGGATTAGAGTATTAGACTACATGAATGTTGATATGCATAAAAGTCTGAAAAAATCTACCTTACGTGTAGCACCCCTCTGAAAATCTCTTTTCTATTAAGGGTCCGTTTGTCAAAAACTGCTTTTGAGATTAAAAAATTGCATTTGAATTTGTTTGAAAAATTTTCTAGAAGGGGTAAATAGCACAAAATGTCACATCTTTTAATGTCATTGTGCAAAACATCATTACATTTCATTTTTTGGCATTTTCACCCTTACATTCCATATTTCATTGCGCAAAAAATCATTTTCAACAATTTTCCAATAAAATGACGATTTTACCCTCATATTCAAATGAAAAAAAAAAAGCAAAAATAAAAATCTAATTGCAACCATACTCCCAATATTTTTAAAAAAGTACCCACAAATCCTAAATAAATCCTATTCTCCAACTGCCATTTGTACTTTTTTAAAATATTGGGAGTATTGTTGCAATTGATTTTTTATTTTTCTTTTCTTTTCTTTTTATTTCATTTGAATATGAGGATAAAATCGTCATTTTATTGAAAAATTATTGAAAAGGACCTCTTGCGTAATGAAATGTGGAAGGTTGGAGTGAAAATACCAAGAAATGAAAGATGTGGACATTTTGCAGAATGACATTAAAAAGTAGAGATATTTTGTGCTATTTACCCTTCTAGAAGTGTTTTCTTTGACTAAAAGAGTTTTAAAGAAAGTTGACATAAATTAACTTTCTCGGAAAGCTCTTTTATAAGAAGCAGAAGCAACTTTAAAATTTGAAGTACACGATCTACACATTACCATAACAATTAGTCTACAAGGAAAGTGGCTCATCTGAAAACGGACTAGCAAATCATAAAGGATAAACAGTAAAAGTTCATCTATTCGCCTTGTCTTTTGATTAGCAAAAGCAGAAAAATAAAACATGAGCATATATTCATCCTTGGTGTCGTTAAGAACAAGTGCAAAGAGTAAGGGAATCTAACAATCCTACTACTTTCATGGTACATTAAGTGTCATAAAGAGCAACGAAAGTGTAATGAAAGTTACACAACAAAAAATAGTCATTCAGATGCTTCCTATTAATCAGCCATATCACCATCTAGAGAATTTCTCAATATTTTGATTCACATAGATGTGAAAGTCATTGAAAATCAATATGCATTACCACATGACATAGGCATATTAAGGATTCCCAACTTCAACGGAAGAGAATTTAAGACAGACAGACATGGGATTTGTCCATGAAATATACAGCAAAAGGGAGAGAGCTTAAAAATCGTTATTTTTTGAAGCAGTATCACCGTAATAGCCTCTTGGAATGCAGAAATTGAACTCCTTTCTAGCCAAATAATTACATCAAATTGTATATTTTGAGTGGAAATAGCAAGTGATTCAACTGGAAAAATCTTGGGAGTTCAACTTTTGAGTTAAAATAATCTTGAACCGAATTTCATTTATTATTGATACAATGTTACCAATACAAAAAAAAATAACAAGCACCATGACAATGTACAATAGAGTCAAGAAAAGTGATGTTATGAGAAATGAGAAAGTATTACTAGCATTGAAGCAAATTACAGCAATGTTTAAAATATGTCGGTAACTGACTATATTTCATCTATATCCAAATTATGGAAGTCATACTCTAATGTGATCGAGGTAAACTCAAAAGAAAGGGAAAACTATATAAATTGCTCTGATTTCCATATCATAACCTCTAAGCCTCACAATCCAAACCTGAATTAGGACAAATAGACGCTTACACCCATATCTCGTCTTAGAATTTTTTGGTAGCTTGTTTGTCAGTAGTGTAAAGGAAGTAATTGGCACCTTCTGCTCATATATTACCGATATCTTATCTCTAAATGAATTAGGATTTTATTTGACAAGGCTTTGGAAAAGTCAAAAACTACTTCTAAGAGTTACTTTTGAACACGTTTTGATATTTTTCCGAAAGTACTTTGTTGGACTAGAAGATCTTTTAGAGAAATGAAATGATTGTTTATCACTTAAGCATTAAATGGTCCTTTAAAATGTATTCTCCAAAGTAAAATGATTCATACTTTAATTGCCAACAAACAAATAGAAAAGGAAATTTTCATATTTTTCAATCTAAATGCAGATATTATGAAAACCACATTTCTCACATTTAAAAATGATAGCAACGAAGTTGCTCACACATATCTCAATTTTAGAAAATGCATGACCAAAGTTTTAGTCGAAAGTTCTTCGTATTTACACACTGGACTCCCGTTTCTAATAATTAAACCTAGAAAACATTTTTCTCAATTGATATTAATGATTGGGCATTAATAATATTGATCCCAAAGCGTGTTAATAATTATTAAAGATTATTAACTAAACAAATACTAGTCATGAGAGGACCAATTACATTTTAGAGCTTTTACTGAACACATGACCCTACTAGGGACCAAGTTTCTTCACAAACCTCGAGGTATCCTAAAGCAGCCACACCACGAGGGAAGTTGCAAATCTGAGGAAAAGAGCCAATTAAGCAGCCAAATTGGAAAAAAAAATATTTGATAAAAAAAATCATCACAGGAAAAACTAGAACAAATGAGTCGATGATAATTTGCAGCAAGAAATACAGGAAAAGCACAAGAAAACAGGAGTTATGAAAATTAAGGACTTAATGACTTACTTGCTCCTCAATCTTGTCCAGGATTCCTGAAAAACCACGAGTATCAGTAGGGCTCTTCATATCGACTCTAGTGGAAGTCTTTTGGAATAAGAAGCAGATAACCACAGTCCCAAAACCAACTAAAGCTTAGTAAATATGCTAATAATGTCTCTGTTCAAGAACCATCAAAGCAGATTTCAGCATTTCTCTGGCTTTTCTATCTGGTGAACATCCAAAAGATTCCATCTCACTATATATCTTAGGGACCTGACAGGCAACCAACAGAGAAAACTTTGATTAAAACACGGTATAAATTTAAAGGCCGAACTTCTTTGTTGTCCATGCTTTTAATACTAATAACTAGACGACACCATCTTCTGGTACAAACCCCCAAAAAGTTGAAAGATACAGCCAAATTTTATAGGGCATTGAATATTAACTTGATGTAATTAAATAACATTCTCGACAAAATAAAACTCATTCTTCTATTTTTCATTTATCCCTTTCTATTACATTAAGGTTCACAAACTAAAGAATGTCATCAGAAGGAGGTGGGAATTCCAATTCACAATAAAGCAAAACTTTGCATATGGAGGAATGGGGCGTTGTTCAAATGTAACGGTCTGATGGAAGTATTTGGGTGTCTCAGGGAAGTCAGAGGGAGTTCAATGAAAGTAAGGAGGGTTCAAACTTCAAAGACAAAACTTATATAGAAGACAAAGGATAATATATAAGCTGTGAATCAAAGAGCAACACTGAGTAGCTATCTAGCATTTTCGAATGTTATCCTGCCACCTTGAGAACACTAGAGATTTAATTCATCCATTGTAAATATGAAAAAGACTAGTGAAGATAGAATAAAATAGCACATTTGATGGTAGTCAGCTTCAAGAAGAGATAGCACGCACCAGATCAAACTTCCGAGCCCTTATAAATGCCTTCATAAGTGTACTGTAGGTAACTACATCTGGACTAATGCCCTTCAAGAGTGATTACACCACTATTAGTAAAGAAAAATGCATATTTAAGCAATGATTAAATCATTGAGCTAAATCTTACACTCTCTCTTATGTGATGATAAATTGATAGTGCCTCCATATGCCTTCCAGCAGTACCAAAAGCATTGATCAACACATTTAGCATTATCAGGTTTGGTTCCATTCCTTCTGCTTCCATGAGTTGCAGAACCGTAACAGTTTGTTCACACAAGCCCTGCATTGTAAATATGACAAAATCACTAGGCATACAAGCCAAGATCAAATTTTGTCAGAAGATACATAGATTGAACAGGGATAAAGTCACCTGCTGAGCATAAGCATTTGCCAGAACACAAAATATGCTCGGTGAAAGCTCTAGACCTTCCGATTTTAATGCGTTTATGCAATCTTCAGCATTTTGGAATTTCCCATAATGCCCATAAATGTCAACCAAAACGGCATAAATTGCTCCACTCCTCCGATGTCCTCTGCCTTTCATATTCTCAAAAATATTCTTCATGCTATCCCACTTCCCCTGCTCCCCTAAGCGTGTTATTATAGTAACGAAGATCTTCGGATCAGGGTATATCCCTTGTTCCTGCATCTTATTAAACAAATCCAGAGCACTAGCCAAGTTCCCGAATTTGCAATTCCACCGAATCAACGAATTCCATGTCCCGATATCAGGCTCAATACCTTCTTGTTGCATTCTCTCAAAAAATTTCAATGCTTCTTCTAATTCTCCGTATTTTCCAAATGTATCAATGATGCTGTTATATATTCTTCTATCCATTGGTATCCCCATCTCCCGTATCTCCCCCACAATGGCAATTGCTTTCTTCCACATCCCATTGTCTCTGTAAAGTTCAATAATCTTACTGTACACAAAAGAATCCGGCTGGTAGCCCTTCCTCTTCATCTGAGAAATAACTAACCAAGTATCCTTCAACCTACCCGCGTGAACATAATAGTCAATAAGGATTTCAAATGTTTCGCGATCCCTTACCAAACCCGAACCATCCAATACTCTCTCGACTTTATCCGCAAGCTCTAAGAGGCCTTTTCTCAAACAATTTTTGAGCAATGCATTAAACAGTTTAATTCCTGGCCTACAACCCGAAAGTATCATTTCATTGAAAATTGCATCCGCTTCTAAAGTCCTGCCAACACTTCCAAGAGCTTTTATCAAGCAAGTGTAAGATATTGAATTTGGGTGGTACCCTAGAGCCTCCATTTGTGAAAGCAATGCCATGGCACTATCAATATCCCCTTCTTTGCACAACGCACATATTGTTTCATTGTATGAATCACGAGAAAGCTCCTTCCCAGCACTGTAAAAATCATTTGAATGCTCAGAAATTGAGCTGTGACTGGAATTTAAAGAAGACATAACTGATTTCGAGCCATGTTTTCCGACACTGTTTCGTTGTATATAGGAAAAATTTACAATTTTGAAGTTTGACTTGTAATTGACGAATTTGAAAACAATTTGACATAAAGGTGGGAAGCCCTTAAATTTTGCAACTGAATGTGATTTACTTGCTGGCAAAATCTGCAGCAACTCCATGATTTTGACTTGACACTCCCAAAATCCCCCCGTAGTATTTCAAATTATCAATAGAGGATATTGTCCGGGAACTTCGAAATTGGAGAGGAAATATTTCCATTATTATTATTATTATTTTTTATAACCGTAATTTCACGGAAACCTGGAATTTACGATCGGATATATTCACCGCGGTGGCCCTAAGGACTCGAACTGGAGGTAATATTTCCATCATGACATTTGAACATGAAGAAAAAAAAAAGGATAAAAAAAAAA
>CAIGRH010174219.1:0-10776 GCA_903798295.1 Fraxinus nigra | reverse complement strand
TTGGGACGGGTCGTGTCACTACCTCCGCCCCTTCTCCTAGGGAGATACAATCACCCAGAAACCTAAAAGTGCAAGGTTCAACATGAATGGTTGCCGTCCTCAAGAAAGTCCGTCTTGAAGGCAATAAACAAGTGATTCCTTTTTTTAAAGACCATCAATGATGGGAAAGGATTAGAAAGGATGGAGGACTGTGAGATAGCATCCTGATGTTGAAGGAACACTTCGAAAAAGCCATCCTCATGTCCAAACCTACGCAAAGTAAAATTTTGTCCACTTTGTCATTTCCAAGCATGCATGGTACTATATTGATATAAAAAAGAGAATCAACAACATTTGCCAGTGTGACAGTGTCTTATGTGAAGAAAGCACTTCAAGATATAGGGGACGAGATATTCACACGTGGAAAAATTAGCACACTCCTTTTTCACAACATCAAGGAATTTAAGGTCAATACTTCGAGGCCTATAGCGTATAAGTCTTGTCCATTTACCCGTTGGAGCAAGTTTTGCAAAAGCCATATACCTATTTAGTTTGATGAATGAGTAATAGAACTAAGTCAGTCCAATATCAGTTCTAAGATGGCAGACTGTAAACTAATTCGCCAACCTTCCTGAAATAGAACTTAAAAATACCTAAAACCACTTGTTTAAAAGCTATTTGCTAAGGATCAAGGCTAACTATTCAACTTCTCCACCTAATTCCGTCCTGTGGCCACCATCATTGCCATGATGGCAAGAGGCAGCATCTTCAAGACATTGGCAGATAGGATCTCTCTTTGAGAACCTACTAACTCTGCCTTGGCTCGCTTTGGAGAGGTCGTGACCCAGGCTCATGTACTTCTTCTATTCGGTCACTACAGTTTGCATGACATGTAGGGAACTACACAGGCGCTTTAAAATTTTTGCCACTGTAACCTATCTTTTCTTGGGGCCAACGATTTTCAAGACATTGGACATACCGAACCAGATATATATAGTCTTCTATGTAAGCTTGTTGTAGTCTTCTTGTTGGGGCTCAAAATATATTGTTTTGATACTGTATAGGTCCTACAAAGGAGGACTCGACTTTGATTGGACCTCTTTATCAAGATACAAAAAAGTTAGTCAATAACTGAGTATAGAATAACAAGTCGAAGAAAAAAGAGAAGTACTCACAAGAGAAACTGTACCGCTGAGACGGTGTGAATATATATTACCAATTGTCAAGCTCCTTTGGTCTGTTAGTTGCTAATTTCTGCCCAAGTGGCTGCTTTTTCTCCTCTCCCAGTCAGTCTCAGATTCACATTCAAGTCATTTTCTCCATTGTTCTTTCCTTGTTTTCTTCATTATTTATTCCATTGTTCATTCAAAGTTTTCATTATTTGTACATTATTTATTAAATGTTCATTACTTTTTCTTCATTGTTCATTATTTTCTTTTACTCTCGGTGATATTCATTACCTTTTTGTCTCCATTGGTTGAAATATTTATTGTTTTTGAACTTATTATACATTTGTGAGTTATGGTTTGGATAGAAAAATGATTGTTTGTATGCTTAGATGATTAACCTTCCATATGACCCCACCCTTTAGGATTAATCTAGGTTGCATCCAAGTTATAAGAACAAAGTATATCACGAAAAAGGGTAAAGGATGAGCTTAAGGCCAGCTATAAGCATTGTCTCACTAATGGCGAAGCAATAAGGTAAGGTTGATCGAATTTTATTAACTTGATCAATGGTTGAAGAACAATAAGCGATTGGTAAATCTGATCCCTCCATTTGAAATTCAAATTGGCAGCCTTTTTTTTCCTTCTGTAGTCTAGATCCATTGTTCCAACAATGATTTATATTGGACTGCTTATTCGGACTTCGTAGAAAAGGAAATTCTTCCATTGTATTCAATTTCCTACATTTCTAATTCTCAGCACTCACTTCACTCTTATAATGTCTGACGAGTTTTCCAGAAACTAAGAGATTTTCTTATCCACAACTCAACTACTCAAGGTCTCAAACAAACCTTGGGTTAGAGTGTTTTTGGTTTGCTATCTTTTTAAGTAGGGTTTATAAGACCTCTCTGCTTTTACTTTCTTTTTCATTTGGGTTATATTCGGAATTCTAGGTTCTTTTCTGAGGGTTCTTGGTTTTTGACTAATTTTTTATCTTCTCCCTCTTTTTTATGCTAATTTTTCTATTAGCCCCCAAATACCTTTGTTGCCTCCCCATTGGTTTTTGTCGCTATAAGAGCCACTGGAGGTCAAAATATTTCAATATATAGATTACCTGATGGAGACCAAACTAGCTTATAAGGGAGAGACAGATTCAGTGGAACTTTCTATCTCTGTACAACTGAGCCTATTGGCTCCCCTTCTGATGACCTAACGGAGGATTTTGAGGATAGGACTTTCTTTAACAATCCTCTGGCATTTACTTCTCCACTGAATGGAAAAAACAGTTACTTCTACCAAAAACGGTAAACAAATTCATGGTGTCATTTTCAATTTCAAATTTGATGAGAATAAAATATAAGGTGTGTTTGATAAAGATTAAAATTGAAAAAATAACCATTATTATTAAATGAGTAAAACTCAATAACAACAATATTTTTCAATTTTAATTGAATTTTAAACTATACCAAACAAGCTGATAATATGATGTATGACTGCTTCTGAAGCAAGAGTGTCATTATCACAATTCAAGAAGATTAATGTAGCTCTAAAGAGAGTTAAAAATTCAAATTTTCTCTGGGCAGCCACAAAGAAAACTTCACAAAAGGCAATGCCCCTCACATTCAAAATTTGCTTTAACAAGCTGTGAATCCTCCACTGCAATATAATACAGCAAAGAGAACTCCCACAAAGTTAAAACTGCAAATTTCACCCCCAAACACGGATTGAATTAAAAAAACCAAACAAAATAGCACCCAAGGAATACAATTTACAATCAATGGAACAAAACATCTATCTATCCATCTATCTCTTGACTCAACACAAGGGAGGAGGTTCAAGAAAAGGAGCACAACCAAATAACTGTTGCATTTGAACTCCCAACACAAGTTTCAACCATCTTAATCACCAAAATATCAAACCAACATGAAAAAACTAAGAGCAAATCAGAAACAAGAAGTTTCTTTCATTGATTTAATTAAAAAGATCCCAAAACAACACAACCATCACTTACAACCTTCCTTTCTCACCCTACCAATTACTAATAACCATCAAAATAACACATTCTAATAAGCCCACAATTTCATACAAGATGGAGAGTCAGATAAGGGTAAAATACATGTCAATCAAGCTAAGCAGCAGCTTTCTTGGGAGATTTGGTGGCCTTGGAAGGAGATTTTGGTTCCTTTTCTCCACCAGTTTTCTTTGGCAACAGCACTGGATTAATGTTCGGAAGCACCCCTCCATGAGCAATGGTGACTCCTTGCAACAACTTCCCAAGCTCCTCATCGTTCCTCACGGCTAACAATACATGCCGTGGGATTATACGGTTCTTCTTGTTGTCCCGGGCAGCATTTCCAGCCAACTCTAACACCTTTAATTAAAGACCAAAACAAAATAAATTAATTCTCATACATTTTGTAAATCAGATTGTATAAGCATACTCTTTATGCACTCATTTCAGATCTAAATCCTATTTGAAGATTTGGGAAAAGTCATTTTAATCAATGATTCCATAACTAAAATAAAAGTAATAAGATAACTGAAGGCCTTCAAACAATAAATTAAAAATGCGAACTAAGTAAATCAGGATCTGTAATCAACTATTGATTTGCACTGATACAAGATAATTTTGAGCAAAAAGAAATAATTAACCTTTACAAATCAACAGAAATACAGCAAATGTAAACAAAAACCCAGTAATCAATTTATAACAGAAGTCGATATATTATAAGCTCGAATGCATCAAACAGAAGGAGAGGGGAGGGGGGAGAGAGAGAGAGATCTGCAATAAAGGGGTAATTACCTCAGCTGCGAGGTATTCAAGGACGGCAGCCATGTAAACCGGAGCTCCGGTACCGACCCGTTGAGCATACCGGCCCTTCTTCAAGTACCGACCAATTCTTCCAACCGGGAATTGCAAACCGGCTCTGACGGACCGGGTCACCGGCTTCTTCTTTGGGCCTCCGCCCTTTCTCCCTCCGGCACCCTTCTTAATTTTTCCTGATTCCATGAAACAACGATTCCAACCCTGGAGACGAAGTAATAATGCTTAAATAAAAGTTGGAAATACTGGTAATTGATTCGGACTGCAGCCATTGAAATCGGATTGTGATTTTATAGTGGTGGAATCTAGTTCTGGAAATGGGACGGTAGTAACTGCTGGATTTAGATGTAATCGACGGTGAGGATCGTTTTAGTCTCGATCCGCGTCATTTGGAAAAGACCAATGAGAAGAGAGTTTGGAGTTTTGAATTTTGAGTTCGTAAATTCCTTTTGAGCCCTTATTTGGAAATTTATTTGGTACCCGTTTTCCCGCTCCAAATTTAATTCGTTTTTTTCAAATATTTTCACAAAGAAAGGGTATGGGCAATGGGATTAAACTTTGGCCATGTTTTTTATCCCAAACAAAAAAAATAGGTAGACTAAACAATTATATTATCTTAGATCTAAAATGATTTTTATTTTCTAACAGCTCAAAAATAATATAATAAATTAAGTTGCTCTATTTTTAAAACAAGTAAACAAATTTCGTGAGTATTACAGCGAGGGTGAAATGCCTTTTGTAAGTTCCTTGAGGCTATACATTTAGGGCCCGTTTGGTACGAATTCTCCAAATTCTACAGTAAATCAATTCTCATTTTCAACCACATATTCTTCAATAAAATAATATTTTCCATCACATCAATAACTTTTTTCTTCTTTTCCAACCACACATTTCCTATCATATCNTATCACTATTCAAAATCAATTCTTCCCCCCAAAAAATCCCCTACAAACAAGCTCTTAACACTACGAACAAAACTTAGTGTACAAAAAGAAAATTTACATAAAATCTACAGAACACACACAATAGGTGGGGTCCATTTTTTTAACAATATTTAATCATATGAGGCCCACCCCCATGTGAACATCTGTAATTATTCTGTAAAAAAAATTTTCTATACAAACATAATCGTTGTTAACTCTATAGTCACTCACTTATTCCTAGAGCTATCCTTCCTTTGTATTCACTTATTTTAATCTCCTCTCTCATTCTATGCCTCACAATAGATCTCGTCCCTAATTTCTATAGTTAGCACAATTTACGTCCCTTTGTCTTCATCAATCCCATTTATTAACAAAATTCGGTTCTACAGTATTGCAATATAGACTTTGCGGCTTCACCGTTCAAGTTTACAATTCAAGTACACTATGTCCCTGTTTGGGTTTCATTATCCAAAAAATGTATTTTTATTTTTAACCATAGATTTTTTAATAAAATAATATTATACGTGAACTCAAAGACTTTCCCATTCTTTTAACTACATATTTTCGAAAAAATCACTATTTCAAAATATATTTTCTCTCAAAATCACATTAAAACGGTGGTTGTATTTTAAATAATGACTTCTTTCATCTAGCTTAAGTATAGCTTATATTTATAAATTATTAAAAAATAATCAAATTACTTTTCATTCACATAATTTAGAAGAATTAATAGTACTATTCGAATATCATTTCTATCTATTTATGGGCATGTCTGGGCTAGCTAAACTCGTCGAATTTCTTTAAAAATTGGACCGTTGGGGCAACAACGGTCCAAAAATAAGAAAATCAGATTTCATCATTTTCCCTTTCTACCCTCTGGTTGGCTATGGCTAGTTATCACGCTCTATCTATCACACCTTTACTCTTCCCTTCATCCTCCACCGCAACGAAAAAAACAAAAATCCACCAGTATTTCAGCTCCTTCAATAATCGGTTGCAGTCGGGAGAACTTTTCGACCGTTTTTTGGGACATGTTGAGCTGCCAGTGAGCCCCAGAATTTACAGCAATGAAGAAGCCCAACCGTTGAAATCGCCCTGCAGCCTGCTCACAGAGCGTGAGCTTCGTCTACGTCGCCTTCGTCAGGCTGTTCAAAAAAAATTTGGAATTGGTAATTTTTTGATGTTCAGCCTTACACTTTCAATTTCCCGGAGTATGAATCTCAATTCTTTATTTTTGAATTTCGAGTGTCATTTTCGATTTTGAAACATATGTTTTGAGACATTTCTGCTTCCGATTGTTGGTATGCGATCTAATTTACAATTGTAGCTGGTAATTTTAGTTCACAGCATCAATTACAATAATGATAGTCAGAATTGAAGTCATATAATGCGACCCTGCAACTCGATTATTGTTGGGGCGATTCACAATTTTTTTCTGCAATTTGCTCAATTGCTGTCTGGGTAAAACTGTGTTTTATTAGTTTTTCAGTTTTCCTACTTTTTGTGTGAAGCTCTTGAGCCATGCTTGAATCTTTAGTAAATAATAAGATATTGGATTTCATTTAGAGAGTGTTCGGTATAGCTTAAAATCCAATTAAGATTGAAAATATAGTCGTTATTGGGTCACACTCATCTTATAAAAGTCAACAATAACGACTAGTTTTTCAATTTTAATCTGATTTTAATCTCTACCAAAAACCCTCTTAATCCAATCCATTATATTTAATACATGCACGTTTCAAATATCACATTTCTTCTTTGATTAATAGAGTGTTTGGTGGGGATTAAAATTAGATTTTTAGTAGATTGTGATAAAAGTTTTTTAAATGTGTGGTTGAAAAATTGTGGGACTCATAAAAGATATATTTAATATCGATTGTTTGACTTTGACTTGGATTAAAATCAGATTTTAATCCGGCCCAAACATGGCTTAAATTAAGCTCTTGTCAGCGCTCCATAAATTCAAAAATTCATTTTCAATCACATTTTCTAATAAAATGATATTATATATAAATTCGAAAAAAAGAATCTGACTTTTTAATTGTACATTCTTTAAAAAATTACTATTAAAATTTTTTTTTTCCTTAAAAACTCGTTTTAACGAAGATCATTATGAATTTCAGAAATTACTACCGACTTTTTACAGGAATTCAAAAGTGAAATACGTGGCAACTGAACAGGGATTGGAACAATTTAAGTGGACCAAACCGGCTTGTATTGCAAAATCGATTTCTATGCCTTTATAATTAATCAGTTGGCTTGATAAAATAATTGAATTTCCCATTTCATGTACTTATCCAGAAACTTCAAACTTCCACTCATTTTCCCCAAATCAAAACTCACATTCATCATCCTCTCGTTCTCCCACCCGTAGAAAATCACCATTCTCACCACCAACCGACGCTAACGGATAGCATACATCGCAAGCAACCGGCTCTACCATTTTTTGGCACCCCATTTTCCTCGAAACCATAGCCTCTCTCTGCCACAAGCAGTCGCGCACCTTTGGACATCACTGCAGATGACGGACAAAGGTATTTTGCTTCTTAGTTCTAAATAGGTTGGCTCATAAATTGGTTTATTGCTTGAACTATATTCTTCATTGGCTACCTTATTCCATCTTATCGTAGATATGGAACTTGTATTGCAACTTGTAAGCCGTTGGCGTAAATTTCTAGATTTGTAAGAATTTCATCCATCCATACAACACTTTTAGGAAATGAAGCATAGCTCATAAACATAAATAGTCTACACTTTTAACCTGTAAGCACTATGACATTTTAACAACAAAGAGTCGATTGTGTTTGTAGAGTAAATGGAAGACTTTCTTGAAGACACAGAAAGTAATTGTGGACTGCAATATAGTTGTTTCCAGAGTTTACAATTTGTGTGATTTTCCAAATTGAATAAAATAGTATTCTCGTTCGATTTATGTATTATCATGTGAGCATATGGATTTCATTGTGTGACTTGTCATACTATTTTTTATGTTAGCGGCATAGTTCTGCTCTTAGTTCTATATAATTTGCTACTTCTAACTAAATTAGAATTTTTGTTGCAGAAAAAGAAATTATAGAAGATGAGAATCATGATTTATTGCTGGAATGTGATAACAAGAACATAATGGACAATTTGAACACATTGGACAATGAAAATTTAGGAGAAGATGTTGCGATTGAGCCTGAGATTGGTATGATGTTTAATAGTGAGAAAGAAATGTTGGATTTCTATAAAGATCGTCGTAGGTTTTTCAGTGAGGAAACGAAATTCAAAAAATGGGGATGATGGAGTTATGAGAAATGTTACGTTTACATGTAGTCGTGAAGGTCGAAGAAGTTATGCTACAGGTGGTTCCTTGAAGCCACAACCAATAAGTCAGACTGATTGTAAAGCGAGAATTCCTTCAAAGTCACGGTTGTTTCGATGCAATCGAAAATTGACTGCGAGCGCGAAACGAAAACTTGAAGTGAATGATATGGCAGGAATCCTCTTGCACAAGATTTTTAATTCTGCGGTTGTGGCAGCGGGTGGATATGAACATATGACATTTGTGAAGAAGGATTGTCAAAATTATATCGAACAAGTCAGATGATTACGACTTGGAGAAGGAGATGTCATCGCTATACAATCGTACTTTTCAAATATGCAAGCAAGGTGCTCGGGATTTTACTTCAGCATGGATTTAGACAATGAGTCATGACTGAAGAACGTATTTCGGGCAGATAATAGATGTAGGCAAGCTTACAAGGAGTTTGGTGATGTTCTCACTTTTGATACTACGTATCTCACTAATAAGTACGACATGTCGTTCGCACTTTTGTTGGTCTAAATCATCACGAACAATCAACGCTAATTGGCTGTGGATTGTTATCGAATGAGGACACATGAACTTTTGTCTGGTTGTTCAAGACATGACTTGAGTACATGTATGGTAAAGCTCCAAATGGAATAATTACTGATCAAGACAAGGCAATGCAAAATGCAATTGAGATTGTTTTTCTGAATACGAAGCATAGATGGTGTTTTGTGGCACATTTTGAAGAAATTGCCAGAAAAGTTTGGCTATCATGTCCATAAGGGCTCGATATTTTCTGCTATACATGCCTTAGTATACGATTCACAATTTGTTCAAGAATTTAAGAAAGGTTGGAGGGTGATGTTGGATACGTATTACTTGCATGCTAATGATTGGTTGTCGGGACTGTACGTAACAGAGGTCATTGGGTGACTTGTTTTTTAAAAACCACTTTCAAGTTAGGAATGTCCACAACACAACGAAGTGAGAGTATAAATGCATTTTTCGATGGATATGTGCATTCGAAGACATTGTTGAAGCAGTTCGTCGAACAGTATGAGAGAGCACTAAGGAACAAGATTGAGAAGGAGTTTCAGGCTGATTTCAAGTCATTCCCAAATGGTACCATGTGCAACAACATTTGAAATGGAAACACAATTTCAGGTAGTTTACACCATTTCTAAGTTCAAGGAAGTTCAAAATGAGTTCATTGGAAAGGTATATTGTGATGTCTTATCTGAGAATATAGAATGTTTTTGGATGACTTATGAGGTTCGTGAGCATGTTGTACAACACGATCACAAGAAGAAAAAAACATTTTCCCTCTCATTTCGAAGGAATACGTGTGAGGTGGTATGTAATTGCCATTTGTTCGAGTTTCGAGGAATCATTTGCAGGCATGCGATCGCAATCTTGATTCGTAATGACATCCGTCAATGCATGATAGGTATATAATATGGAGAAGGAGGAAATTTGTCAGTAGAGCACACACAAGGGTTGCCGTGAATTATGACATGTTAGAAAGTACTTTTGGACAGTTGAGATACGATGATATGTGTCAGGCTTTTTCGAAGGTGGCGAACCTCGCTGCAGATGACGAAGGGTGGGCACGTGCTATAATGAAGTGGATAAAATTGCAAGCAGAACATATACAGATGGCAAAGTCGAGTAGTGAAAGGTTGTCTTTTGTAGCATATTATTCGACCAACCTCCACTTGTACTGGTTTGCAAAATACCGACTAGGAACATATTAAATCCTAAATCGTCAAACGAAAAGGGCGTGCCAAGGAAACTTCGAAGGAAAAGGCCTTTAGAGTCCACTTCAAAGAAAGTGAAGGTATTTTTATCAATTACATGTTTAATTGTTTGGGAATTGAAGTCCGAGTTCTAATTTAAGTCGATCAACGTGCATCCCACATCAATTTCGAACAAAAGAAGCAAAGAGCTAGGCCTAGTACTACGGACGAGGTTGGAACCAACGTCCATAAATCTCGACTATCGCAGTGTTCTATGTCGACACCGTTCTCGTATTCGCAACACTTAATGGTTGTTAGTATATTATGTTAATCCATTTAACTGGTTTGTCATGTTAAACATGGTGTTATTTCATGCAGGGTGACAATGTTAACGAAGCTGTCATAGAACACTTGCCATACTGAACTCATAAGCCCGTCGCTTACGAATGGAATTGTGAACACTCAAGGAAAATACGAAGGTAGTTCATTATAATGTACGTATCGAAAATTTATTTTAAGCAAATCCTAATTTTCATCTTGTGCATTAGGTCATGTGATGCCCTACTACAATTAAAATTTCCCCGATCAAGGAGGTACATGCTTGTGAGCAGATGGAAATCTTTGCTTAGACTTGATATGAAACATTGCAATCTCAGTTTTTGTTCAGGGAAATCTAGGCTTAGTTTCTTTCGCTGGAAACTAAAGGAAAAATGTTACCTGCAAACATTATATCTTGTTGGTTGGTTACAATTTCCACAAGAGTATGCAAACTCTCTTTGAAGTTCATAGATTTTGTAAAACACACACAATATGTCTTTTACCCAATCAATTTGAAATTCCTTTTTCTTTATCT
>CAIGRH010174212.1:0-10951 GCA_903798295.1 Fraxinus nigra | reverse complement strand
ATTTTATAAGTGACAAAAAAAGGACGAGTGGGCCGCGGCCCGAACCAATGACTCGGCCCATGCGGGCTTTACGGTCCGGGCCGGATTACACGTTTTTTCCCAGTTCGAGCCGACCCGGAAAGCCCGTAGGGCGATTATTTTTTATAAGAGCGCTGTGCACGGGCCGGTCCGGTCCGACCCTCCCGTTTTGACATGTCTACCAGGGCATAATGAATGGGATGAGAATGACCATATCTCGAGGAGTCACAATGTCATTCCTAACTCGAACGGAGGGTTGGACATGGACCTCACTACGTCAAAGAAGGTATTCAAAGGAAGCAAATTTTTGGATTTAAAGTTTAGCCCCATTTGATGGCCATTATTTAGTAAAAATAAAATTTTGTATAGTGAATTTTTGAAAAATATTTGGTTTAAAAGTAAAGAAAACTTTTGAATTTACGTGTAAAATATTTTATTTTATAAATATGTGGTTAAAAATGAGTATGTAGAAAAAAATGATTTTTGAACAATGATTGTCAAACATGGCTTAGTCAAATTTATTTACTAATTCTTGTCTGAAAGTAATTATTTGAACATTTTCTCCACATTGTTTTTAACCACATATTTTTTAAAAAAATATTATTTTCAAATTTTTCTCCTATGATTGTGTAAAATTAGGTGTAAATTAATAACTCAAAAATTACTTTTACACCCTTATTTACATCTTGATGTATCGAAATTCAAATTATACTTCAATAAAAATATCTTAATCTACTTTTTTTACCCCTTATGGATTTAAAATATAAAGATATAAATTGATATATATTTTTATATTTTCTGTTGAAAAATACAATTTTTGCATCTCATGTTTATCTCTCCATTGGAGAGATTTTCGACCACTTTAAAGATCTAAATCGCTATCTTATACCACCATTAAAGATGCCATGACAACATCTTCCATAAAAATCAGTAAATCACTTCGCATCAAACATTAGAATGTTGCTAAATCATCCCTCCCTTGTACATGCCTTCTATTCCCTTATTTTTACGCAATTAAAACTACTAGAGTAGCAATAAAAATTTTTACAAAAGTTATTTGAATAGTAATTAAAAAGGAAAGTCAATATTTGCAAACTGTTATGCAAGTTGAGTTGAGCCGATTGATCAAACAAGCTTTTAACCCTTTTGAGACTGAAGTGTAACGGATTGACCAAAGTTAGCCCTCATTTGAATAAAAATTAGATTTTTAGTCAAAAAAAATTAAAAATTAATAAAATAGATTGTTGAAAAGGAGTTTTCTAAAAATGGGGCAAAAACATGGATTGAACATAATTTAATAAATTTGAATATAGATTAATGACAATAAAAGTTATTTTAAGTTTATTTTGATAGTCAAAAATCGTCCAATTATGCAATTTAGGGTGAAGTTCAGGGTTCTACATAAATGTAAATATGCATAACATCACCTTGCATCCACTCTCAATGCTCAAAGTAATGTAGCCCATGAAGCAAAAATTTCATACATCATAGCTCCCAAACTTTTAAAACGCAGAAAAATTGAAGATGTCAACATATTTCTTCTTCATAATGAATAACGGTCTAAGAACCACTAAACACAGTATAAATCATAACAAACAACGAACTAGAAACTACTGTAATTAAAGGTTCCGCGACTGCTTATCTGTCTAGCTAGAAGGGTTTGGTCAGAAATTGACACTCGTACACAAGTCCCAAACAGAAATGGCAAAGACAAAACTAATCAAGATGCCAGAGAAACTGAAAGCATGTCAATCTTAAAGGAGTGGAAACAATTTAACTCAGTACGTTCAGAAAAGTCTTTCAACTAATCTCAAACATCAAGCAAACTATTCCTTTTCATGGCTTACTATCCTCTTGAGAAGACAAATTCTGACTCAAAGTTCTTGCACACTCAAACCTGCAATAAACAAATTAAGTAAAACATTAAACTCTAACCCATAAACTACACTATCTGTTCTTGTTAATAGAATACGCAACTTGCTCCCAGGCGAACCTAAGGCTCCGTTTGATTCTCATTAATGTAGAATGAGAATGAAAAATATAGCCGTTATTGTGCCCCACACAAGAGATAGAAATTCAAAATTGATGGATTGATGTGATGAATAACAATCATATTTTTCATTTTTATGAATTTTTAATGAGAAACAAACGAAGGCTAATTAAACAGATTATTGACCAGCAAAGGCTAACAGTTTCAAGATAAAATATACTACATCGTCCGTCAAAGATAGGATTGCTTTCTTTTTTGTTTGTCCCAAATTATAGACCACTTCCCTTGTTAAGAGTATAGTTAATGTCCTAGTTTTTTAATATATCCCTATTTAATATGTCTTGTTATCAACAAATATGAACTACCATTATTCAATGTAGGAGTAGGAAAAATGTAAGTAAAATTTATAGTTCCATTGTGTGAAAATAGAAAAAAAAAACATATCTTTATGGGACGGAGGCAGTATACACCTTCATCATTGGAATTTTAAACTCAACAAGAGTTGATATCAATCAATTTTTAGTTTTCTTTAGGTAGGATGAATACAATGAAGACAGTCTGACTGATAGCGTTCAGTATAGAATAGGGAACTAAAGATGTGGTTATTGGAGATCTAATTAGGTATATAATGACAAATTATCCAGTAGCAAGTGCAGAATTTCAATTAAGCATCCAATCATTTTTACTTAGCATAAACGGTTTGTCTATAACAGACCTGGAGGAAGGGATTGCTTCAATTTGTCAGCCTTCTCAGGATCAAAGACACAGAGGGTGTAGAGATACTTGGAGCACCGAACCTTAAACTTCACCACATCTTTGCCCCTCTTCATCTTCACGGAACGTGCATCTTTCCTTCTGGCCGTGAGAAGGAAGTCCTTGATCTCATGAATCTGCTTTGGCTGAGCATCACATATCAAAACAAACGAATCAGCGAAAAGAAACACAAAAATTAGTGAACTTCTTATAATTCATTTTCATTGTTAATTTCCTTCCACACATCAGGGATAGGATAGGCAACACATCACCAGATTAATTGAAGATACGAGAAAAATAACAGCTTGTGTATGGGATGTCAAGCAAAATACTAATTTTTCGTACCATAATCCCTACATACGCTTGTTTTCAAATTCAAAACATAATTTCCATTAACGAGGCTCTCATATAGTATAAAAAGCTGTTTAAATTTCAAAACTCGAGCAATTTAAGAAAAATGTCATTTATTAGTGCAGGTTCAGCTCATCCACTTAACAAATCACTCTTCATTCAAATGCTCAGAAAGATATACATCACCACACTTCAACAAATTACTCTATTACTGTACAAGAAAATCCTAGAAAAAAAGATTACATTTCAACACAAACCAAAAATATGTGCATTAACGAATAAACAGTTACCCAGATTTCATGTTTAAAAGCTAAAAAATAAAAATATGATTTCAGAAAAATAAATTAAGAAGAAAAGCGCACCAAGGTTAACATAGCATTTAAACTTCATTAATTATACTAAATTGAAAAATCCGAATCGATTAACATACTCAAAAATAAATAGAGAAGGAGAGTACCATTTTAGAGACGCAGTTTTGAAGAAATGGATGCTGTGAAGAAAGGTAGGCACGATACGTATCCTAAAGTTTGGCGCTGTGAGTTTACAGGTCGCTATATACAATTGTCAGGAATAAAAACCCTAGGGATTTTGGCGCACTATTTCTCAATTTTGCCCCTCAATAATATACAATATTACACTACCTAAAAAGGATGGGTTGGAATTCTCTTTTTATCTTCGTCCTTTCAAAACTATTTTTTTTAAATACTCATTTTCAATTACACATTTATATATTAAAATATTTCATACACAAAGTTAAAATCTTAACATATTTTTTAATCACACATTCTTCACAAATCCACTATTCAAAACAAAGTTTTTTTTTAAAAAAAAATATGCCACCAAACAGGGCCTTGTTGGTCTCCCTTAAAACATAATCATTTTAATTTTCACTCATTTAAAACCACATTCACAAAATAAAATGTTTTGTACGTAAATAAATTTTTTTTCTACTTTTTAAATGCACATTCTCCAAAAAATCACTATTCAGAACATACTTTTTTTTCTCAATAATAGCCATCAAACAAGGGCTATATAACACAAATTATAATGGTCGCAAAAGCATCTAGTTGCTTCGGCCTGTGAGAGTTTAGTTCATGGGTTAAGCCAAGTTGATATTTTAGAGAAGTGATGTTCTATGAATTGTATTTTGGAGAACATATGGATAAAAATAGGGAAAGTTACGAGGAAATATGAAAAAAATGATTTTCCTTGTTTCTTTTTGTTTTTCTTGAATGTGTAATTGAACTAGAAATGAGTTAGAAAGCACGTAGCAGGAAGAGAATGTTGAGAAGTTTAGGGCTTGGTTTCTTTGTTGTTTTCAGGTCCTTTTCAATTTTTGAAAACACATTTATTTATTTATTTTTTAAAAAAAGTTTAAAATTTACAAAGAAAACGAAAAACGCTAAAAAAAAGTAGTTGTGGCTGTTTTCAATTAAAACAAAGCCAAAACTTCATTTTTTTTTTTATTTTGGAAAATAATTTTTCAAAATAACAAAATGAACGTGTTTTCAGTAATCTCAAAATGGACACTCAAAACACAAAATCCAAAATGAATAAAACTCAAAACTAAAAATTGAAATACGAAGAGAATAACCCCTTAGTCCCTCTATTTCTTTTAAACATTGTTATGACATTGTAGATTGTTAATGCAGCCAAAGCTGGAGTAATAGACACGTGGGATTACCCGCAGATGGACACGGCATGAACAGGGCTCGACATGCAAATCGAGGCAGCTTGCGCATATGTTAAGCCGAGCGAAATGGCTTGGGACTGTTTTTTGTATTCTATTTAGTTAGTAATTACGTTGTTTTTTGTAGTTTTATAGTTTCATTAAAGTTGGCATGTATGGTTTCATTAAAACAAGGCTTAGTTCATTTAAATTTTTGATTTGTGTTGTTCATGAATAAACAATTGTCAGAGTTCTCTCCATATTTTGTGCTGAATCTTCAGCATTCATGTGAATCAATGAGCGTTTAAATGTGTTAATCATCTTCCGTACCTTAGCTTCTTCAATTCTACATCTACACTTTTCACAGCTAATAATATATTGTTTATTGCAAGGGAGAAAAGACAATGTTTACATGTAACAATATTGAACAGTTTTCTCTATTAAGACCGTTTTTCCTTTTTGTACTAGTCCACGTTTCGACCTTTAGGTCATTTCACACTCGCATCTGATCACTTTCCACAGCTCGTGAATTTGGAGATATTGTTACGCCTTGCCATATGGTTTCGTCAAAGTACCACGTCGCAATCCAATTGGTCAAATGCAAATAAGTGAAACAAAATGTTGAAGCTCATGTTCCGAAGCATTGCCTAAATGGCTGAAACTTTATAGCTGAAGCGCTACATAAGAAATCAAAGAAGAAGCCAAAGCTCTTTAAATAGAAGACCATCAATACGAAGCTCCCCATGACCGAAGCCCTCAGTTCATCAAAGTCCCCGAAGCTACCTCTTACAAGATTTGTAGACAATCTTTATGAATAATTAATATAACGTTTGTAATAAAAAAATGTCGAGTGTGTCAGCCTAATGTATAATTCGGTTGACCCGTTGTCAATGTATTTAATGTATGATAGACTTGGTGATTTGAGCCATCAATCAAGGAAATAGGGCCACGTGATTCTGATCCAATGATCACCACGCCGACCAAAACTCTATAAATAGGTGATCTTTGTAAATTGTAAATGATGGTAATTTTGAATATTGATTCTAATACACAAGAATACATTTAAGAAAAATACTCTCAATATACCCCATTGCTTGTTCTATATTTGTTAGTTTGATATGAAGTTATTGACATTTTGTGTTGATGATTATTTGTTAGTGTAATCATCTTAGTCACTATCATCGGTGCTTGAGCATTTTTGTCTCGTGCCATAAAGTATTTCCCGCGTTCATGTCCCTCCTCTTTTTCGTACCGGTTCTCCGGCCAAAAGGCGTCGGAACACCTAATCAGTTAGGTATACAAATGCTCTTACCTTTAAGAGTAACGTGATCAATTTCAAAAAATTTCAGATAACTCTTTTTAACCCAAAGTTGTCTAGTGAAAGACTAGAAGACTTATTTCGAGTCAAATGTGTCATTAACTTAGTCAAATAACTCACTTGATTAGTGAGAAGTCAATATGGCCATCAAATTCCTGATTTCTATTGCTATTTCTATTCAGAAATTTATGACACCGAGACCTTATATATCCTAACTCACCACAATTGAAACAAGTAGGGATAAACTTATGTCCAAAGTCGTGTGATCTCTCATATCTGATAAGCGTGTTTTTGCACACTTATTTAATACCTAAATGAGCTTAAATATTGATTAAATGAGCAAAATTCTACTCAAAATTATATAATTATTGTTATAGGTACAAATCACCTAACGAAATAAAACAACACAAAAAGAGGAGAAAAGGCCAAAATCATGCAAAATTGTGAATTTGGGGACCAAAATGCACAAGTGCAAAAAGTTAAAGAACCTTGGATAACAATTTTTAGAGGGTATGGCTGAAATGAAAGTAAAAAATCGAGGATTAGATGATTAAACTAGACGACATGAAAGGAGAAAAGACTTGCACGTGCGCGGGGGCTTAGATGGCGCATGCGAGGGAGGCTTAAAAACTAACTCGATAGCAAAGAGCTATACCCGCGCGTGCCGCTTCCGGGGGGGTCATTTTTGTTGTTTTCGCTAGATTTCAAATGCTTTTGTGCAATTTTCGAGACACGTTTCAGGGATTTTATAAGCCGAATTTAGCCACTTTTCCTTGTGATTATTTATCATATAGTCTTCTTTCCTTGATTTTTTTCTTTTCATTTTCTCTTCCTTTTTATTTCCTCGGTATTTTGGGAATACAAACCAAGAGCACAAGGAGAATACATTCAAAATATTTGGGGAAGTCAAGACCAAGCTTCAAAAAAGGCTTTATCTATAACTTTGTGTTTTCTCAATTATTTTGTCATATTTATTTGTACTAGTCAGAGTTGAACGTGCACTGTACGTTATTTTGAAATGCTTTGTAAGTACTGTGAAAGTAATATTTGACCCCCATCCACATTTACCATTTTGATTTAAATATGAGAAAAATGCAAGCTCCCGAAAACAAATGTTAATTATTATATATACATATAAATAGTGAAATGCATACTTAAATGTAAGTATTAGAATTACAGCTAAATGCATAAATAAAGATGAATGACAAATATAACACGTGAATTAATGTGAATGTTAATTAATTTAGAATTAACACCAAGAAATATATATGTGACAATGAATGTTGTTAAATCATTTATATTAAATGAATATAATTTAATTTTCAATTAAATGAAATTTGATGATAAATTAGAATACATGGACGTGGATAATGANTTATATTAAATGAATATAATTTAATTTTCAATTAAATGAAATTTGATGATAAATTAGCATACATGGACGTGGATAATGAGCCGCATTATTCAATGTGAAATTTTAATTAATACATATATATATATATATATATATATATATTGTAAATGTATATTTTTTTTAAATTTTTAAAAACCACGGTTCAATCTCGATTCGACACCGGTTCAACCTTTTGAACCTTGACATTTTCTCTTTTTTCGGGTCGATTTTTAAAATATTGGAATTAATAACGTGGACGTGGACTCGAGTGTGAATGCAAAATTCTAATTATTATTAATTAAATGAATGTGAATGTTAATATTAATTAATTTAGAATTAATTATAGTATTTATTACAATTAGTAAATTAAATACATGTAGAAAAATGAAAAAAAAAATGATTGAAGTGTAGTAGGGCTATAATCGTCCAAAAAATGATTCTCACTTGATGTGATACTTAAATATTCTTTTTTTTTAAAAAAAAAAAATCATTTATATAACATGGGTTAAGTATTTTTGCTGAGATTTATGGTTAAAACTAGGCCTATCTTTAATTAATTTTAATATTTTCTCTTTAACATTAAGTTATTTATTTTCACGTGTTTTTACTATTGTTATTATTGCATTTTCATTTATATGACCAATGAATGATTATGTTTAGTAATTTATACATAGTTCGAGAGAAGGTCGTGCATTTTAAACCACATAGTATAAATCATATGTTTGTGTATGGGATAGAGAAATACCATTAACCTGAGGTGACCAATTGAACTATTTTCACAAATATTTAATACAGTTGTTTGATTTTAAACGACATGGAGATATAATATGTTAAATCAATCAATTAAGATTAATTTTGAATCAATCAATTATTAATATCGGGTCTAATATCGTAAATGAGTTATTTATTAATTGATTTGTACATAAATTAATCAGACGACGGTTAAACAAAACCATTAATCTCAACCATGTTTTCCCTCCAAAATTCTCAAGTGTTTATGTTTTCTTATTTTGTAGATTTTTAGTTAATTTTCCTTATTTTCCAAAATCAAATTTTATTGTGTGTTTGTTTTTATTGTCAAAATGAAATCGACTAAAATTGTATAATCGAAATTAAGCATTTCTCAGAATGGTCACAACTATTTGCTTCATCAACCTTCTCACTGTCCTTATCAGAAGGCCATAAACTTCCCACTCTCATTATAAGTGGACCTCTCACTATGATTATCCGAACTGGACTCGTCTTCTGTGAAAATTGCAATCATAGCTTTACCCTGATTTCTCTTACTTTAGGGCTCTCACTTCTATAGTGGTCAAAACTTTGACACTTATGACATCTCACAGATTGATATCTCTTTTTAGGCTCACTGACAGCACATCTGTCTCTCTAGTCTCTTGAGGCTTCTTCTTATTTCTAAACATTTTTCGAAATTTCTTGGCGAAATAAGTTATTTCCTCATCATTAATGGTTTATGTATCAGTGGTCATACTCTTCTTCTCTAACAGTGTTCAAGGCTATAAACTTGTTCTTCTTAGATTGAGATATGGTGAGTTCGTAAGTTTGGAGATATCTAACTAGTTCTTCAATCTTAACAGTATCTAAATCGTTGTTCTCTTCGAAAGTCGCAATTGCAAGCCTAAATTTCTCAGGTAGGGATCTAAGGATTTTTCTGACAATTTTAGGCTTAGGAATTCTCTTACCTAGGTTGAAACTAGAATTAACTATGTCATTCAAGCTCTCATAGAAGTCATCAAAGGTCTCATCATCATTCATCATAATCTCTTCAAACTTAGTGGTCAACATCTATAACTTAGAATTCTTAATAGTCTGAGTTCTCTCATGTATGGTCTGTAAAATATCTCAAACTTCTTTAGAAACCTCAAACATAGACACACACCTAAATTCTTCTGGTGATAAATCCATAAATAAAGCATGTAAAGCTTTACTATTCCAATTACACTCATCTAAATTCGTCTTCGACCAATTAGCTATATGAGTGGGGGTGCCAACATCATTAACAATGTTGGAAGGGATAGTCCAACCATTTACTATGCTCAACCAAAAACTCTCATCCATTGATTTTAGGAAGACTCTCATTCTGGCTTTCCAATAGGCGTAGTTACTCCCATCAAAATATGGGGGATATATAATAAGCTACTCATCTAGAAAACTAGGGTAATGAATCGAATATGGACTTTGATACCACTTGAAAGTTACGAGTTCGACCATAAAATCATATAAAGGGGGTGAATAGATGAATAACACGAAATTAAAATTACCAACTAAAAGTAATAAGTCACCTCTTAATTGTTCTAAATGTTTAGTCAATATGTTGACATACGGTTGATTTCATCCTCAATATTTTGATTATAACAAACAAGATTAATATTGTTCTAACAATTGATTTTGAGTGATGATAGTTCAATGTTAAAATCTATCAAGTATTCCAAAATCGACATCATAAATCGAACTCGAAATTAAGATCAAAGTGAAAGTTAAGCATTCAAGTCAAATAATTCGAGACGAGAGCTTAAAAGATCAAAATCAAAACTATCAAATCGGGCGCATAAAGAAGAACAAGATTAAGAGTTTAAGAGCCAACTATGAAAGAAACCTTGAAGCAAGATCAAAGACTAGGCTCTCAAGATCATATGTAAATGTATAACACTTTCATCTTTAGCAATAAATGGCTACGACTCAAAAATCATTTTGTGCACGAAAAATTATTTTCATATCACTTGCATAAAGTATTTTTGATCAAAAGTAAGATTGATCTTTCAAAGTGATATTTGAACTTATATCATATTTTCTTTAAAAAAAGTCAACGTCGGTGGTTGACCGCGATCGATTGGTGGGTAATCAACCGATCGGAATTGGCGGTCGACATACATCTCTAACGGTTCAAAACTTGACCGTTCTGACTTACACAAATGGTTATATTGGTCATCCGAAAATTGGAGGTCGATCGATTAATCATCTGATTTGACAGAAAGTTTGGTGTTTTGATTGCTATAAATATCAATTCACTTTGCATTCATTAAAACAACAATAAGAATGTTTTCTTGAGAAACACATTTGAAAAATCCTCTTTGAGCTTACATTTTTACATTCATTTCATTTATTTCTTCATAACAAAAAATTCGATTATTGAATCAAACTTTCTAAATTATTTCTCTTATCAAAAAATTTCATTTCTCTTTGTGATTAATTTATCTATATCAATTTTAAGAGAAATATATTTTTTTAAGAAGATTCTTGCACTTATATTGCATAAACCGTTCTTCTTCATATTGAAACTTTGATTGATTGAACAAAACTTGTAAAATCATCATATTCATCAAAGTTTCTCATTTCTCCTTTAATACTTAATTCATTACAATCATCCATTAAAAGAGAGATATTTCTTGAGAAGATTTTTGAAACTACATTGTATTAATCTCTTTATCTTCTCATTGAAAC
>CAIGRH010174184.1:0-14020 GCA_903798295.1 Fraxinus nigra | reverse complement strand
TTAACAATATTCAAGAACTAAATTACTTACACGAATTTTTTTTTTATTTTTTTTGGTGGGAGGGGGTTGGGGTTGGGGGGTGGGGGATTTAATTCGTATAAACCTGAGATTTCATATTTCGTAATTGAAATATATTTAAATAAAATATACTTAAAAATATTAACCCAGAACTTAATAAAGGAATTCGATAATTACTCAAATTTATACAAGATTCGATGGTACAGGAAACATGCAATTTGAGCATTCAAAGTATGAGAGAATATGTGTTTGAGGTATTGTTCTAGGAGTACGGCTAGCTTTGCTGGTTTGGAACATCTTGGAATCTTGCTAGGTTCTTAGATATAGCCTCCTCTTGACAACTCTTTTGAGGACTCGACTGAAGATGAACTTGTATCATCAAAAAGCTTACCACTCCTTGCCATTACTAGAAGTAGTAAATGATTTTACATTTTCAATTTGAGGTCTACAGGAGCCTTACTCATTTACTCTAAATTGACCCGCAGGATTAGGTGGTGGTTGGGTTGGAAATTTCCCTTTCCCCTGATTGCTAAAAGAGGATGTCAATTTAGTGCAAGTGGTTCTTATCTCATCAATGACTTGTGTGAAATTTGGTTGTTGATGGTAGTTTTTTCCTTGCATAAAAGCATGCAGTGTCTCTTTAAGGGATTTTTTTAGGTGGCGGCGCACCCAAGTTAAATATACTTTGGGTGGATGAGATACATTGTTTTCAATCCTCCAACGAAAATTTGGCCAATTCTTCCATCCATGATAGGCTGTGTTTGAGTTGGAAGTATCCCTTTCTCCAGAATGCCCAAAGAGGATGTCAATATAGTGAGATTGGTTTTCATCTCATTGATGCCCTGTGAGGTTTGGTTATTAATGATATTTGTCCTTGCATACTTTGGGGTGGATGATTCCTCCATCCAATGAATTATAGATTTCATAATATGGAGAACAGCAGATGGCCAAGTCTTTTTCATAGTATCCATGGAAGTAACTTGTTCACGCAAAACCTCTTCGAAGTCTAGAATGGTGAAACACTCACGTGTAAGGTGACCATGGTCATAAGTTTCCTTGCTAAACAAAGGAAACAACCTTAGCCCTAACCACTTATTTTCAGTACAACTTGAGTAAGCAAATGTATGCACAAACTTCCTCTAATTCTTTGATCATATGGAAATTAGAAATTTCAGAGTCGAAGCTACGATATTTGATCAGTAATGGAATCATGCCATGCTTAAAATTCAATTACATGCACGGATGTGCAAAACAATGCATATGTAACACTGCCTTAGAGGTTGCAAATAATCACCTGAGGTCTGATTTTGTGGTTTGTCTTTCAATCTCATTCTCCCATATACACTAATATACATAGGGTTTGTTCGAGCCCCATTTTTTGGGAAAATTAGATTTTGTAATAGTGATTGTTTGGAGAATGTGAGGTTAAAAAGTGAGAAAAAAATTTTGAATTTATGTGTAAAATTATTTTATTGAGAGAATATGAGTTTTTAAAAATGAGACTCAAACATGGGCTTGATATGATCATTCAGGATGATAATATGAAAAACCAAATACAATGAGAAATAACCAAATGAAGTTACCAAAATTAGCAAGAAAATTGTTGTATCTCGAATGCTTGTTACCTCCCTACTGTACAAAAATTTGATCTGCAATCCAAACGTATATAATTAAAAAATAATAACAATAATGCTCAGGGTCCAAGGTGTGTCCACAATGAGGTGAAGGTGAACAACAAAAACTGATATGATAGTAGGAACTAGGAATCACAAATTATGGGAGTTGGGAGTGGTGGTGTACAGTTTGGGTTATGGCAGGTCGTATAGGGTGAGGTAGATCGGGTGCTGGTGGTAGTTGTAGTGAATGTAGGCTTGTGGAGGGGGTGCATCTGGGGTGTAATATTTTTTTCCCCTTTTTTTCATTTTCATTCTATCTTCTTTTTTACCATTTGGTTGAAATGTGTTTTCTCATTTTGCCTATGAAAAAGTGATGAGTTACGTGCCACGTCCTACTTTATTGCATAATCAAATGGAAAGCATATTGCAATATTTTCTTCCAGACCCCCATTCAGACTTGACAAATACAAGAGAGATGAAAGTCATGGCATTTCTGGATTTCTCATTAAGTGTATTTTCAGCTCTGATGGTGAGATAGCACTCTCTTGTACCCCAGATGGGTGTATCTACTTTTATAACTCTAGAACCTCTGAGCTTTTGAGAAAGATCAAGGCATACGAGCATGCGTGCATAGATGCTGTTTTCCACCCGATCATGCCTAATGTTGTTGCTACTTGTAGTTGGAATGGTGAAGTTTCGACGTGCAATTGAGACATGCAGTAACTTAACATCTTATTTGACATGATTTTTGAAATCAAGAAATTGTTTTTGGGCCTACTGGATAATTTAAGTTTTTTGTCTTATTAAAAGAATTACAGAAGAAGCTCTTTGTGATCAGTTTCATCTATAAACTCTTTTATCAGACGTAGAAAATATTTCAAATAGAACAATCTATTTACACCTCTCCAACAAAGTGGTGGGGTTCTAGAATCATCTTCAACTTCTTGTAGTTTACACAATTTTCAAGAACAGACATGTTGAGTTTATTATGTGCCACTTATTTTGTAAGTGCCCATTGTTGAAGGTGCATTTTTTATTTGGAACTGTACAGTTGACCTGTCAAAGACAAAGCCCTAATCCCACCCACTCATGTTGGAAAGAAGGAAAAAGACAAAAGTGAAGAAGGCATGATGCCTTTGTCGGGCTCAAAGGGTAGAGCAATTTGGGCCGAGCCCAAAGCTGTTGCTAACATAAATGGGCCCATCATTGTTGTTAGTCCCATCGTGCATTAANATTGTTGAAGGTGCATTTTTTATTTGGAACTGTACAGTTGACCTGTCAAAGACAAAGCCTTAATCCCACCCACTCATGTTGGAAAGAAGGAAAAAGACAAAAGTGAAGAAGGCATGATGCCTTTGTCGGGCTCAAAGGGTAGAGCAATTTGGGCCGAGCCCAAAGCTGTTGCTAACATAAATGGGCCCATCATTGTTGTTAGTCCCATCGTGCATTAAAATCTAACAAACGCCAAATTATTCTAATACTTGTTAGATTGGAAATGCTTTGTCTACATTCTCATAACCTTTAGTCCTTTACTTACTATTTTTGCAGATATATGACTCGTTTACAAGGGGAGGTGGGTGGTCGAAGGGTAGGGGTGGGGTGCAAAAGTATAGTTCAATAAAACACACGTCTTCAAATTCTTTCTAATTTGTCATGGGTCATTCCTGCTGAGACATGACATGCCGCCTTCTATTTTTAGTTGCAGTAAAGAGTGGAACCAATCAATCCTAACTTTTTATATCTTTCTTTAGTTTTAATATCTTTTAAGGGATTGATTGACAAAGTTTCGAGAAACGTTAGTAATTCAAGTTTGCTTGTCTAAAACTCGCGAATTTAGTTAATACAAAGCAATATGATATCAAACAATTTCAATTTGACAGTTTGAATAATGATTCTTTATTCATGGTAGCTTATAAGAATCGTCTATTTAATTCTACTATAGGATGTCGGAGTCTTAGAACAAGAAAACACTTTTTGAAGAATACCTAAATATCCATAGACGAAGAAACACATAGTGAAATTTTATATTTCTATACCTGTAATTGAAAGCACTATCTAGACAACCCAACAATTTTGCCATAGAGCAATGGTCCACCACCCTTTTAAAAAAATATGGTAATCCCTGTTCCAACACGAAGGAAGAAACACAGTGATACAACCTATTTGCCTATGTATGTTTGAACATTTTTCTCTTCAAATTTTGTCCCCCACATTCATTGGCCCAAATCTTTATCTTTTTCATAAAACCCATATTTTTATTGTTCAAAGTTAAGAAAGAAGTAACTTTAAATAGTAAACAAAAATAAATATATGTATACCCCTCCATATGACTGCAATCATCTTGTCAAAGAGAGATACTTTCAGACTACACTTCGATGGTCAAGAGAGTGTTGGTTCTAATAATGGGCCCACTGGCTTGTCCAACGGGCGACATGAAAGGATGGGCTAAAAGGGTTTTATGGTTCAAAGTGTGTTTCATTGGGAAACATGACACAAATTAATTAATATAAAGAGGGGATCTAAGCATGCGATTAACGGTGGACGTTCGAATGCTTTGAAATCATTTAAATACAAAAAGAGATAAGTCTCGTTTCCAATAAATTTAGAACGAGTTCTTATACTTGTTCTATAAAATCATGTCGTTCTTATGAATACGTCTCTCTTTAACTCTATGCAAAACATGGTATAACCACTTAAAAAATCAAGACATAATAGTCAATGGTTGTGAACCCCTTTATTTTGAATTTATTATACAATGCTGAAGTAAATCTTGTATATTACCTTATGGCTTTGCAAAGACTTGTATGAATTAGTTTTGTGGAAGATCTCCAACTTTTGTAACTTGATGGGTATCTGAGATCCGAATGAGGTCTTATCAATCGATTCAAGCTCTTGTTCTCCCTCAAGAGCAGGTTCTTGCGCAAGTTAAGGAGAAAACTCTTATCTTTAATATGTAATCCTACATGTTAGAATTAGGGTGTGACCCAAATTCCTTATTGAATTAATTGAAGAATTCTAATTGAAATGCACGTCAAGAGGAATTCAGTTTGAAATGTTATTAGAGTCTTATTCAAGTTCAAATTTTATTTGGAAGCCATATTAGGAGTTGAAATTTGTATTGAACTTGAAGACGTGGACCGGGAAGAAAAATCACCACATTTTCGATAGTCTACCGCTAACTAGCCGCTCGAGCAACAACTACAGGTTTTCTCCCGAGACTTGGTAGCTCGCCTAGCGCTCGAGCGGAGGACATGTAGCTAGTTTATCGCTCAAGTGATAGGGTTATCGTCGATCATGACCTTTTTCGCATTTTAACACATTTTTGACATTCTACTTCAACTACAACTCGTCTATTAGAGTTTGGACGTCGCTCTACATAGTTGTCTATATATATTTGGCTTTTCTCTACAATTTAGTAGAGAGGTTTTGAGAATATATGATAGTTCATGAGTCAATAAAATCTCCAAATTCTTCTGTCATATTTTTTATCTTTTAATATTCTTTTGCTTATGATCATATACTTCATATTTTGCCATACAACTTCGATATTTCATTTCTGAATTATAGCAAGTGGATCGAAAAATTACATAATTCTTAACAAGTGGTATCATAGCAATCCCGTCGGTCCTTAACACTAAGCAATCTTGAATATTATCAATACGAAAAGGTTCTCTCAATGTGTTAACATCCACATAGAATATGGACCAAATTGTCTCGAGACATTCTCAATTTGCCACTTGTTTTGCCCTCCTTTAAGGAGTCGTCGCCTAAAAAAGGCTATATTCACTATGAACTAAATTCACTATTTCGGGATAAAAATGTAGAACCGATAGAAGTGAGTCTTGGGAACCGGGAAAAAAAAGAGTCTCTTAATTCATGTCAAACTGCTTGACCTATGCTTGTTCATGCATTCAATTTAATGCTTTGGAAAACCAAAAACAAAAAAACAAGTGTTTTGTTGGATTAATTTGTTTATTCTTACTTTTGATCCATCTTGTCATGTTTTCCACTTTAAATTAATGGTTATCCTCTCTTACATGGCTGGCCATAATGAAAAAAAATTTGGGCCTCTCAACACTTAAATGTTATCACTAGTCTTCCAATCCTTACCTTGTAAAGTGAGGGACAAACTCATTTTATTGCTACTGCCACGTGATTTGGGCCACAACCCAGGTCACCATTATGTTTTCATTCCTTTTTATGCTCCCCATTCTTTCCATCAATTTAATGTATTGAATTTAGCAAATCCCACCAAACATGATTTAGTTATATGTATTTCTTTCCTATTTGGGAATGAATTTTATTTTTTTTTGTAGGCCATTTAGCCATTGTCATATTGAAAGTGTATTACTCTTCTTTATAATGGTTTGGTTAGTGTGTTTTTAATAAACCAGTTGACAGACATGATTACAGTCTAATTCAGATTTTCAAATGGTAATCTTCTTGTAAAAAGCTAATTTAGGCAACTAGCTTCAACAATTTTGTCGGTTGATGCTGTTAGAAATCTTTCATTAATTAATTAATTAAGCAAATCTTTTTGGTAAAATCATTGTTATGCATCATCTGCATGAACTACTTTGTCTAAGTCAATTATGAAATCTGGTTTAATTGGTGGAGGTTCCTGTGCAGAGTATTTATTTGCTAAATTAATATAGTCCGTCCACTTACATAGTTCGTAGAACGAGATTAAAAATATAATCAAAAGATCATAGTTCAATACTATCTAACGTACCTTACGTGTTAAAGGGTATTTTTTTTTTCCCTCTGATGTGAAAAAAGAACCAATAACAAAGAAATATTGCAAATAAAGATTTACAAGAGGAGAGAAAAACATTGAAGGAAATTATTTCAAGCTAAATTCTATCGCAAGTTTGATACATTGAAGTAAACAAAATTATGGACATATTTTATCATGTCTTTCGTCCTTAATCTTATCAGTCGTGTTCATCTGTACATCCTTAATATTGTTAGTCATGTCCAGTCGAGTTTCTTAAACATGCACTTAAATAATATCGTATTCTTTTCCTTCAATAGAAATTCCAGTATCTCTTCTATTTTATATATATATTTTTGGCTAGTATAATTCAAGGTTAGCGTTGCTGCTTCTGTGTTTGTACAAGGTAAGCTTAAGTTACTTAAAAATAAGTTCAATTAAAGTTAGCCAAACATGATCTTAATGCCTGTTTGAAGATATACATTCAAATGTTTCTACCTGCAGACTTCAAGCCCTTAATATAATCATTTGAACTATTTGTCCATTTATATGAATGCTGCATTTCTATAACTTAGTCTGTACATTATAAGTATTACCATTAAAAAAATCTAAATGGAATAATATATTATCTGAAGGACAATGATTTGATTAAGTAAACAAGAAACATTCGAACCACACTCCCTCTCTTATTCACTGCAACATTGACAGTAATAATTCTGCACAGTAAATGCATCAACAGTGTCCTTAACATTTGGAGCACTTGCCCGACAAGTGTGCATAAACAGTAAGTGGATAAAGACCAATGCATCACCCCCATAATCACCACAAAAAAGATGAATTTGTAGAGTAAAATCACTAATGTCCATCAAAGTGAAAGAGATAAAGCATAAGATAATAGACACAAGCATATGAAAAAAGCCCAAGTTTTCGGGTTTCGGCAACATTTATATCCTCTCAAGGCCTAAAAAGATCACAGAAAAGACTTCAACTTTTAGGGCTTTCCATCAGACTTGACTGAGGCAAATGCACAAAGGGTATGCATAATATTGTTAGTGGATTTTTGGATTATTTTGTTGGGTAGTGGAAAATGGATGAGATTTTTGACTTTTGATGTAACTGTACTGTATTATGCTTTATCTAGTTGATTCAAGAAATGGGCAACATTAAAAAACATTACATTATGTCATCAACTTATAATGCAAGGACTGGCATGGGTACAATCCAAGTACTTCACTTCTTGCAACAATATGTCATCTTATAAACATATAATTGTACATGTATAGATATAGATGATATTGGTGTATCTATATGTATTTCTCCTCCAATGACACGTGTTTCATGGCACTGTAAAAAGTGGAAGAAAATAAAGTAGAGGAATCTCATAAAAGAGAATTCATGCAATCATACATGTAATTTGCAACTGCAAAATTATTATGTATTGTTGGTATGAATAATTTCATATTATGGTTGGTTGCATTGTTAGATTTTACTGAACAGTATAATAACATACTAGATTTTACAGCATTATTCTAACTAGATGTAGTTGTCCCCTAAGAGTATGCGGATATTTGGCCAAACACGGGGCTGTGTACGTGTTGTGCGTTCTGGGGCACAACCTACGTGTGACAGTGCATGAACAACTTGACAAAAAAATGTGAGATGACAACAAACGTAACGTAACTAGTATTACGTCGTATGATAATGATGCTTACAACACTATCAATGTTGGAGACATTAACATTGCAAAGTATATGTATGATGGGACAACTGGTATCTTCAGAATAGCATTTTTTCTTCTGTCAAATTGTTTTATTGCTCCCATTATTTCCCACAAAATTACTTTTTTCGCCTCAAGAAAAGATTCCCCCAATAATTCAACAGTATAGGGTTGCTGATATACAAGGAGTTTTCAGCCCATAATTAAAGCAAAGACGCCATTTTAAAGCACGAGGAATGAATAAAATACAGCATGTTTGGATACGCTTATAAGTGTTTCATTTCCAAAATTGATTAAATACGTTATTCATTTTGACAGTAAGTATGAGTAACATTTACAACATACACTATCACTTGGCGAATATTTAAGCAAGACACCATGCAAAACCATGATTCTAGTTACAAAAGTCTTGAAAAACGCAGCACTAATTATGCTAAGTGAGTGTCGAATCGGTACATTTACGTACTACACAATATGCTTGTTAGTAATTGGACCTAAATCGTCGAGATTTTTATTGATAACCGAACCTAAATAGTCGAGATTTGTGCTGTCACACTTCCAAGTAATATATAAATTCCATGCAAAAAGTTGCATGTGATTAAAGGGAACTATACAGTTTGCATTGATTTGATTAACCCTTGAATAGCCAATCAAAGTGAAGATTAGACAACCTAGTTTTTATTAATTAATCATAGTTAAAATCAGAATGTCACATTTCAGGCAGGATCCTGCCTTAACGATACGGTAATTACAGCTTTTGGATTTATTAAATATTTAAATATAGTATTAGCATATTGACAATATCTTGCTTGTTATGCTGGATGGAAACAGCAGATTAAAGGACCACATTAATTGTCTGTTGAGTTAATTATTATCTGTAAAAAGTTGATTAATTAATTTAAGCAACTCTTCTTTATTATTTTTTCCTGTGGGCTGTATCCTTGTGCGACAAAATCTAGTTTGAACATGCACTCGATCAAGAAACTATGCTTTCTTCGGATTACAATCCGTTCTGTATCTGTTATCATCTCCTCGTAGAGAATGAATTGTATTTAACGTAAAGGAATAATTAAAATTATTATATTTAGTTAATTGGACGGTTGCTTGTACAATTAATAGCTACTGGCTTTAAATGGATACTTGGAATACATATTGATTTTTATTGTATCTTGCATGTATGTACACATGAGATAAACATATTAAAAACTTCGAATAAATTACTCCTTCGGGGGTGGCCGAGTTGGTGGAGCAGGTGAACGTGGAGACCGAAGGTCACGAGTTCGAATTCTCTGCTAACACTTACTCGGTCGAGCTAGTCGCACCGAGCTTGCCTAGTGTGGCTTATCTCTCCTGTGTGGTTTGCGGACTACTGCACATGGAGTGAGATTTATCTAATGCGTATTCACGAGTAACGGCTACGGATTCGTACGTTAAAAAAAATAATAATAATAAAATCCTTCAAATAAATTAGTTTATTGACTTGTTAATTGTATTCAAAAGTTCATCATTTTACAGTGAGAACTATGTGATTCTCAAAACAATATTTCATTTGTATTTCTCAATATACATTCATTTCAAATTTTATTTCCTAATTTAATCACCGAGCGACTAACACCTGATAAGTACCAACACTTTCATATCCGTTTGTTAGTGTTGTAGATTAGACACATGAATGTTCAAGAAAAGGAAATGTTTAAAGAGACATATATGGTGTCCTTCATACTACCATATGTTCTTCTTTCTATGTCTTAATTTTATCGATGATTTGACAACATATACGTGTGTGGCATATCTAATCACACACCCTAACAATTTGTTTTTACCGTTTTGAATTGTCATAATCAAGATTGATTTGTATAATCACACAATATGTTGTCTCTCAATGAAAGTTGCTTTTCTTGTCCTCATCATTAATGCTAAAAATGCATTTCCAACTAGAGAAACTATTAACAGTACAATAAGAATTTTGTTTAATTTAACGTATCGAACATAGTTCATAATTCTATACACATGCACACGAATGAAAGTAGGAATGGATTGTCGTCCGAACGAGGAGGGTACTTGGTCGAGTAAGAATAAATTATGTATTAACATTTTCTCGAGATGTAATTAAAAAATTAAAATTCCCCAGAAAAGAAGTCAACGGTCAAAGATTTGCATTACTGTCCATGTCTCCCACATTTATATTAAAACGTACAGAATATATAAACATTCCCAGAAATCCTCACTACAGATTGTCACAGCACCAAGCACTAGGCGTCCCACTTGGTTCCGCGCCTACCCAAATTGGCGCACCCGCTTACCCTGAATTCCCCCTCTATTTTTAATGCAAAATAGACCCAGCGGGCCATGTCCATCGTCTCCTTCCTGATTTCATACTGGACAGAATAGAATTCAGACATTTTGTCATCAGCAGTTTAGTTTATGCGATGCTACGTAACATTATTCTACAATTTTAGATCATATATAGTGTTAACATTTTGATAACGAGTTTCTTTTTTTTTTTCCTATAGTTAAAATCACTTTAGCGTATGTAAATTATACGCATGTAATTGAAAGCAAAATTGAGGATTTCACAGTTTCAAATTGTAGAATACTTCTTGGGTCATCATTTGTAGGGATTCTTAATATGAATTCATCTTATCTATATTTTTAAATGCCACACGTTTTTATACGTTTAGTAAGTCTCTGAAATTAAAATTGTTCAATACGTTTGTCATCATTGTGATCGTTAGATCAGGTCAATTGATTGAAAAAATGAATGGTCACGCGTTTTTATATATTTAGTAAGCGAATTATTATGGCTCAATACTTCTGTCAACATCTTAACCGTTATATCAATTCACTATTCGTCCATTTGATTGGAGAACGAGAAATTGTCTATAATAAGAAATTGACAGGTTACAACTACGTGGAATGTCGTTTGTAATTAGAGAAGAAAAGGATTAGTTCAACACGAGACACGTGGCATCCAGGTGTGAGATGATGTCGGAATGATGTAAGATTGAGGGCTCTTGAGGCAACAATCATTCTTGAATGTGAGAGAGTTTCAAACAATATTAGATTAATTAGTGCCACTTTCGGTGAACATGGGGATCTCGTTCTTGTTGACTATAGAGTTGACCCGAAATTAATTAATCAATAAATAATGTATATATGTTTAATAAGTTATAATTTATTTATCTTTGAACAATGTATTTAATGCTTGTCGTTATTTTAGTGTCAATAATTTGTGCCATCATCATTTTGGATAAGAGTAGGCTATGGGCATTGATAATTTACTTAAAACATACAAGTTCTGCATTCTTTGTGAGTCTACATAATGTAAAAAAAAAAAAAAAATACTGAGGGTGTGTTTGAACCACATTATTTTGGAAGAATATGTTTTGGAATAGTAAATTGATGGAGAATGTGTGGTTGAAAATGAATAGAAAATTTTAAATTTGTATCAAATAGGGACTTAGACATGAAAGTAATAAATTTAATTTTTTAAAATCGTGTTTTTCAACACCGTCTCTTATGAGTTAGGTAAGATGTTGCAATCTTTCAATTAGGGGTCGGTTCTTGATTATTGTTGTCTGGATTGAACTAACTATTTGGCTTTCGTAGTTAATTTCGTAGACTTAAACTTTTTCAAATTGTTTGTTAATTGCTTATTTGTTTGAAGACACGCTACCCATCAAAATACTATTATCTTAGCAAAAATTCAAAGTTAGAAAATATTATAGTGTTAATTGATAAAAGTTTCAAACAAAGATTTGTCATACATACGATACTAAAGCCAAATTTATAGTAAATTATTCAAAAATGAGTTTGTTATACCCTAGGTCAAATCAACTTTGAACGTAAACACTTTTAATATATAATTGACGCATATTTATAGCAATATCTATCATTTAATTGAATTAATATTCTAATAAATTAAATAATAGAATCTATAGATTCAAGTCTTTGTAATTTGTTAATCACAGAAAGTTGTGATTGTGATTGAATTTTAAATCATTCGTGGTCGTAAGTAATAACGAGACACATATATCGTTATATGTGTGACATTTCTTACTTGTGAAGTAAGTAGCTAATCTCACAAACTAAAGTGCGGTGACACTTACATGAATACGTGGATATTTTGTCATAAAACAAAATATTGGAGACTCGTTTGGGAGATTTCACATGGATAACTATATGAGTGCCAATATTTAATTTTTAACATTCGATAGTGGAATTGGTCATTTGACTTGAGGTCATCATAGTGCTTTATATGAGGATAGTCATACTTTTGTGATATTGGATGTTGTTATGCCAATGGTCGATAATACGACATCATTCGAGTATGTCAAAAATCGTATAAAGGTTGTGAATGATCAATAGATGATTCGTCATTTTTAGATAATAAGATATTATGATCTATATTTCATTCAGTTAAGTTAATAACGAAATCATTGGTCAATGTGTACTTATAAGCCGAAAAGGAGTTCTCGACTTATATTGAGTTAATAGTAAGATGAAAGATATGATTGATAATTGAGATTGACACATATTCATATATCATAATTAATCAGNGGTCATCATAGTGCCTTATATGAGGACAGTCATGCTTTGGTGATATCGGATGTTGCTCTGTCAAGGGTCGCTAATACGGTATCGTTCGGGTATGTCAAGAATCATATGAAAGTTGTGAATGATCAATAGATGATTCGTCATTTTTAGATAATAAGATATTATGATCTATATTTCATTCAGTTAAGTTAATAACGAAATCATTGGTCAATGTGTACTTATAAGCCGAAAAGGAGTTCTCGACTTATATTGAGTTAATAGTAAGATGAAAGATATGATTGATAATTGAGATTGACACATATTCATATATCATAATTAATCAGATCATATTGACGAATAGATTATAGTTCAACCATGAACAAATAAGTTTAATTTTGTCATACCACGTGATATTTCCCTTTAGATGCATTGTCTGACACATTGCTAGATGTCAATATAGGACGGCGGATGTGAATCAATAATAAACTAAAAGGGATATTTTAATTTATCGATTTTGATTAGATCAAAATGGCAGTTCATGTCGTTAGGTATCGTGATCGAGAAGATGATGAGTCACACACAAAAAGAGAATCGATTAATTAACAAATGTAAAATGTTGTACAATTAATTACGTTGTTTGTTAATAAGCCAGAATTAATTAATTAGATTAATTAAATATTGGACCGGGTTAAATTTAAGAGATGGGTCAAACCCACTAGACTTATATTAATAAGCCAATAGGGTTTCGAAAAAAATAGAACATAACATAATTCATATTCTTGGTAGCACGAGAATAAAGAAAACATAATTCTTTCATTTTTGTTTCATGTGTGGATTTCCATTGAAAGTTGAACAATTGGATAGTTGTGGATTGCAGATCGTGATTTTTCTGTTCTAAAATCAACAAAGGAGTTTGTAGAATTTGCAAAAGATATAATTTCTATCATAGTTTCTTTTTAAGCACAAATCAGATCCTTGGTGGGAATTGAAAATATTATTTATATGTCGTTGTGCATGTTAAGTAAAGTCTTCATTCTTTAGCTTCTCACTGCTAATTTAAGTTTATTTATTTTCTAATCACAAAATTAACAAAATTAATCCCTATTTGTGTTCTTATTATAAGTATTATAAACTATTTTGATCATAGAACAATAAAGATGGTAAAATATTGTGCGCGCATGTAATTTTAGGGGGAAAAATCATTATATAAATTTGTCACATCTCATAAAATTATATTTAAAATGTTTTTGAATTAAGGGTGTATTTGTCTTCCATTATTGGGAGAGAATAATGTCGTGAATAATATTTTTTGGATAATGTGTGGTTGAAATTGAAAATAACTTTATTGATTTGTGTGCAGAATATTTTATTGGGTGAATGTGTGGTGGAGAATTTTACCGTAGCAAATAATGTTTTGGA
>CAIGRH010174163.1:0-15854 GCA_903798295.1 Fraxinus nigra | reverse complement strand
GTTGATCTGATCATGCATGAAGGAGTTAGTTTAATCCAGAACTTTTTTCTGTCATTAGTACTCTAGGAAACCCAAGAGCCAATGCCATTATTGGCTGCGTGTGCCTGCTCAGCCTTAAGCCTCGTGGTCCCAAAAGGACCTTCAGTTTTGATGCAAACATCAAATGTACCAATAGAGTGCCATATTTGTCTACCTCGCACAATAAGTAGCATATGATTGTATAAGAGATTGAACGATGATTTTTATAGGTTATGTTACATTGATCGAATTTCTAGGAATTCACGCCTTTTATATGTGTATGAATTTATATAGAGATATAGTAAATTTCGATATGCGAGTAAAGCTAGTATTACTTGAGAGTAATCATTAGCTAGAATTGATTAATTCGATTATTAATACATATTGAAAATGGACTGAACGACGTCAAATTAGTTGAATGTTAAATAACTGAAGTAAAACCGGAATTCTTTAACCTAAAAGTTCTCCAAAAAGTCTTATGTTTGAATTATTTATAAAATATATGATTAAAATTAATTATTGACATTGACCTCAACTTTTTAAACTATTCCAAACAAACACTTAGCCCCGTGTTTGATGACCGTTCTTTTGAAAAAAATAGTATTTTGAATAGTGATATTTTGGATAAGGTTTGTTTGAAAAGAAGGAAAAAAATTTAGATTTACTTGTAAAATATTTTATTATTTGAATATGTTGTTGAAAATTAGCACGAGAATTAAAAAAATAAAAAAAAATTGTTTCAGAAGGGTTACAAACAGGGTTTTATTATAGCAAAATATTTCCCGCCCAAATAAAACTCTTGTTTGAATCTATTTATCCTCGTAACCCGCCATCTCAAACCTCACATCAATTAGGTTTCAATTCTCCTTTTTCCGCGATATCACGATGGACAGTGAGGCCTCAACAACGGAAATTGAGCATAGATTAGAAGAAAATGAAGAAGAGGATCCGTTTCTTAAATTCGTCGATTATGCAAAATCGATTTTATCAGAAAAAGGAAGCGAAAGGGAAGAAGAGATGATAAACGGGCCGGGATGGAGTTGGATTGCGTCTTGGATTCTCAAGACTTGCATTGCTTATTCCAGTGGCGTCACCTCTGCTATTCTCTTATCTGAGCTCTCTCAGGTCCTAATTTAAATAATTATTTTTGTCCATTTATAAATTTCTATAATGTGTATGTTATGCTTATGGATTAAATTAACTGAAATTTGAATGCTCTAATTAATTTTAAAATTATGATATGTGATCTCGAAAGAGCTGTCTCAAAAAATTAATGTACGTATGTTAAATTTTCGGTTAATATTTATTTTACTGTTGTTATACCTGAAATATTATACTCTATATATGCTGGTAGACAGTAGTCATGGGCCTGGATATTCGCAAGTTCTGTAAATATTGTTTGAATTCCTCTAGATGATATTTTTCCACTCTATCTCTGATTATACATTTAAAATTATTGAAAATAGATAAAAAAAAATTCGGCGAATCAATTTTACAGTACAATTATGATATCTATTGATTACTAAATTCTAGATTAAAATATTTGGATATTCTTTTCTGATTAATATGCTTTACATTGATTTAAGCCTAACTATGTTGCCTATTAATTTGTATGCACGGATATATAGGCTTGGTATGAGCAGAATAGAAGTGGAGCTCTGAAAAAGCAGCCGGAATGCATTACTCAATTAAAGAAGAAACATAGGAGAGGGAAGCTACCAAACGCTGTTACAATTGATTCTATATATGAGAAAAAGTTCTTATCCTTGAGCAGTGTCATTGAAGGAGTTGTAATTGATGCTTTTATTCTTCCAGGTGTGACGAGAGCCTATAAATGTTCTGTAGAACATGCATATTTCTTATCTCCACTAAAATCCATTTACAATTGCATGGACTACTCATTTGTGTATTTGAGATGCATTAAACAAATAGAATTTTCATTCAGATCTTATGAATTGGTGCAACCAGTGCTTGTTTTTAGATGTAATTGGAAATGGTCTAAATTGTAGCTTAATTGAGCATATTTCAGGTAATGATTGATAGAAGTCCAAGAGGGTCATTGATTAGTTTTCTAGTTGCTATCATCATGTAAGAGAAAACGTGTCCAGAATTAATGAGAAAATTTTGTTGGTTTTGGAATAGATGGAATTTAATCTTTTATACTGCTGTTTATTTTTGTTTTGTAGCTCTGATTAACTTCAGTTGGTGCAGTTGTGAACAGTTCCTGTTCTCATGTACTTGTATAGTTTTCCTGTAGCTGATGTATGATTTTTTACAGGGACAAATATTTACATGCTTAGCTTGGGGGATATTTGGAGCTCTAATACTATAGATCTATATCTGCACAGAAGGTGATTTAAGCTGCACTGATATAATTGAAATTATTCTTATATGAAATTTTGACTAATATACATGGATGAAACTTGCTCTTTATTTTGGTTTAGACTTGCAACATGAAATAGTAATGCTATACTTCTGCGCATCGAAACGTTCTTCATAGCTTTCCTCAGTTGTTCTTTTGAGTGTGATGCAAATAAATCACTGTAATTTAGCACATTTCTAACATTATTGCTTGTTAAGAGGTCCAGCTTTGCTCTTTTTTCGATTTTCATTTTATCATCATGATGTTACTGGTGAGTAATCCATTTACATCTCTTAAGATTGGCCCCCCTCTAGCTTTTCTCAACAATTATATTACAACCAAAGTTCTCATGGTTTCCTGTCAACAAGATTACTCTTAGTGAGCTGTGGGTAGTTGATTTAAGTGCGCTGCTCATTTTGGGTACTCAATTATGTTCTGCATATGGTTTTGGAATCTCTTTGGATGGTCAGTAATGCATTGTTAGTCTGGGTATTAGGAAGATAAGGGTTGCTCTACGTCTACCAAATACAATGCCCTGGTAAATATGAATAAAGTTGGAAAGCAATACATTAAAAGTTAAGCAAACTAGTAGCTGAATATAGAAGCTCTGCGATATTCTGCCATTCCTTCTTTTTTGGCAAGTACATATTCTTTGTCCCCTGGTCATGAACTCGCTTGCTCTAAAATATCTAGCATTCTGAAGCAGGTTTTACAATGTAGCTGACCCCAAAAATGGAATTCTGAATAAGGGCAGGGAAGTTTTCCTGACTGGATGTTATCTTCGAATGGTCGCAGGGAGTTCAACTCGTGCACGACTTTTACCGACTGAATATTTCATTATACTGTTAGACGAGGTATGCATCAAAATCTATGTTCTTTCCTGATTCTCAAGGTTAATTTTTGCTACAAAAGCGATCCCTTTTGCTAGTTTTAGCATCACACAATACAAAGGTTAAAAGTTGTAAATCCCTTCATGCAAACGAGGCACTCCTTTCTAAAGATCTCGAATTGATGGGGATAGGATATATGATGACTAATTCATTGCTCATGATCACGAAGCATATTCACTTGATACGAGTAAAAAAAAAAAAAATCAGTTTTGGCGAAGCTCTAAATTTAATGTGACATTTGAATCTTCACCGTACATGCTGTCTCTTATGAATAGCTACTTTGAGTCTAATGGCTCTTTCTACTTGTCAGTCATTGTTGGTCCAGTATGAAATGGCTTTCCAATTCAATTTCCAAACCTGGTTCTGCTTGTATGTTTGGACGCAGGATGAAGATAATGATGCGATGCTGCTTGGAGCACAGTTTTGCTCAGATTCCTTTTCTTCCATTTCTCCTGATGCTGTGAAGGAAGGTACTTCGTATTCTTTGTATGCAAGGTACAATGTTGCCTCTTTCACGTGTTTCTATTTGAAATGAACGAGCCCAATAGGCTCTTTCTTTATCTATTTCCTTTTTGTTTGGCCAATGAAGAAGAAAGATCTATGAAATATCATTTTCTTATTCAAGTGTAATATAATCAACTTTACCATTTTATAAATATAATTTAATGGATTAATAGCAAAAAACCCCAATGAAACGTTTCCATTTGCGATATACCCTCTATTTATTGGAAATTGTAAAAAACTTCTCTGTTTGAAACCTTTTGTGTGAAAAACTCCCATGCCGTCAAGATCAGTTGGATTTGTCGTTAAAAACAGTAAAAAAATGCCAAAATTAAAAAGAAATAATTGTAATTTCAATACCCAAACATTTTATTTTTTTACAAATTGTACCCAAAATTTTTATAGTACCATGTATGATCTCAAACCTTTAAAATTTTATTTTACTCCCCACCTTCAACCATACCTAATTAAACCAAAATCAAAACCAGAAAATCCAATTAAATTCAGAATTCTGGGATGCTCCTCAAACAGCGATGGTGAAGGGCATAAACATACACTTCTGAGTTGGATGGAAATTAAAGCAAGCTTGAGAAGCAATACCTAGAGTCGCGCAGAACTTCTAAATTGGCGAATTGTTAAGTCTCAGGCTGTTATTGCAAGCAAGTTTCTTCTGCGCTTCATTTGTTTATCGCTAAGTTTCCTTTTTAAATTAAACTTTTAGTACACGAATTGCAATGTGGATTTACCATTACAAATGCTGCAAGGTTCCAAGAAAATAAAACCTATTTCACACACACACAAAACAATCAGAATTCAGGGCACTAGGTGCAGAATATAAAGTTGTTCAATTATTGGACGTCGCTTTCAATTGCATGTGGATTTTGACCACCAAAACTAAAGTACTAAATTTACCATCAAGTTATTCATGAGGCAATGGGTTCCCAGCCTGGACCAGCAAGCTTCACACTCCAATAATAGTCTCCCAGAAGTAGGATATGAAGAGCATATTTCAGCCATGGACAGACCAACAAATATGGTGAAACATCCCGCAATAAGCCATCTATAGACCAAGGAAACCGGCCCACCAAAAGTCAATCCCGTATTGTACAATGTAGTCACACCGGTGAGCACTGATATTATCGAAAATGAAAAGGCAAAGTTTGAATTTGTATGGTGTGGATTCATATGATAATTTCTTAATGATTTTGGTTTTAAGGAGTATCCCAGAGTTCTGAATTTGATTGGATTTTCTGGGTTTTGATTTTGGTTTAATTGGTCATGGTTAAAGGTGGGGAAGAAGATGGAATGGAGTGGAGTGGGGTGGGGTGAAGTTTTAAGGGTTTGGGATTGTAGGTGGTACATATAAAAAAATTGGGTATAATTTGTAAAAAAATAAAAAGTTTTGTACTAAAATTACAATTATTCATTTTTAATTTTGACATTTTTTACTGTTTTTAACAGTAAATTTGACGAATCTTGAACGCATGGGGTTTTTTGCACAAAAGGTTTCAAACAAGTGGAATTTTTGCGATTTTCAATAGGTAAGGGGGTATATCACAAATGAAACTGTTTCTGAGGGGTTTTCTGCTATTAATCCATAACTTAATTCTAGATGGTCACAGATTTAACTTCTTTATAAGGGTATTCTCTATGCATGCTAATTCTTAGAACCATCCAATTCTGCATTTTAGCATTATTGTGATCTATTCTCATGGACTCATGCTCTTTTTTTTCCCTATTTCGGCCAGGATTGAACATATTGGACCTCTGGAAATTCAAGGAAAGTATGGTAGTTTGCAGAGAAAGCAAATAACACTTGTTGATAACGATGGTACTAGGTTAAAATTTCTACTCTGGGGTGAGCAGACTCTGCTTGCCAATCTTTTCAGGTAGGCTAGTTTACACAGTTAGTGCTTATTTATATATATTTTTAAAAGTCATACATTGATGGATTGCAATTGTTTTTCTTCAGTGTGGGAAGCATGCTTGCCCTGGATAGACCATATATAGCAAGTCCTGTTGATAGTTATCTAGAAACGTGCAACGAAATTTGCCTTGAATATGGTAGTGCAACCCAGTTATATTTGGTGCCTCGTATTCTGCACGAGGAACAAGTAAGTGATAAATCATTGATTGTCTTCAAGTTTATAGATTAAATTTTTAAGTGCATTAACAAAGCAAGTTAGCTCTTTGGTTTCTCAGGTATGTGTAGCTTTGACTCAGAACCATTGCCAAGGATCAAGGCTGTTAAGTGATCAAAGTCAGGGACCTATAGTTTCCCAAGTAACCTTGCCTTGCGATTATCAAGGCTCAATTGACTTCAGTAATTATCCTTTTCGAGTAAGAATGCTCAATCTACAGAATTTTATAATTAGTTCTTCATTCTTTCTATCACTAAGAGGAATATAATATAAAACATCTGCATATTCGGTTGTATTTGTAAGAAAATATCATGCACACAATTCGGTTAGCCCTGTGCCTTTAGCCTGACAAATGAAAGTTTGATGACTGTGTTCTCATTAGCATTCCATCAAAATTTTAAAATCAAGAGTACATGATGTAATCTTTAGCAGCATGCTTCTTTATGTAATAGTTCCATCTAGTCATCACTTTGAAAATTTTCAATTCTAAGCAGGTTAATGCAATTTATTTTAGATTTGCAGCTCGGCCAATTTGCTCTTACCTCTTAGGTAAAAATTATGAAAGAGAATTTTTTGGTTACAAATATATTTTGACTAGAAAGTTAATCTGTGTTCGAAGTCTATTCAGGCATGCAGTTATAGTTCAGCTATACTCATTGTTACGAAATCTCTTTGCAATTAGACACATATAGACAATAATTGCAATTGTATTTTAGTTCTAAGGTTTTTTCTTAACCTCTTACATTTTTGAAGTGTTCCAGTCATTTGTAGTCGATCTACGTGACAAGATGACTAGCATCAGCCTCTATGGTATTGTTACAGACATCAAATGTACTTCAGAGGCCTCAGTTATTCTGCAGATTGAGGATACAACTGGAGCAATCTGGGCAAAGCTACATTTTGTTAATTCTTGGTAACATTTTTGTAATATTCCTCCGTAAATATATACATTCATTTCTATAACAAGCCAAGTGCAATGTCCTGATTCGTTTATTTCTCAAATTTATACTTTTGAGGTCACTGGGAAGATTTGGAATGGGCCACACAGTTTTTGTACGTGGTTTAAAATCTTCTGTGACACCAAAAAACGGGTAAGTCATACAAAAATCAATGTTACTGAGTAATGAAAGAAATGAACGTTCTCTGAATTTTAATTCTTGTTTTTTGGTGCTTCATTTGCTTTTTTCCCCCCTCTTTATCCATAAATTGAAGTACATATGATTCGATTATTTCCTTGACAGCCTCGAATTATCATGGTTTGAGAATGAAAGTGGAGCTTCATTCGTCAATATAAGTTGCTTGCCAGCATTGCTAAATTCATCTTGTCTCCACAAATTATCTCACCTTTCTAATCTCTCCGTCCAGAAGACCGGGACTCATGTATGTAATCTTGGTTTTGTATTTTGCAATTGTCAATTGCGCACAAGCTCATCTACTAATCTCTTTACTCTGTTTCCCATTTAGTATTCCTCTCTGTTCCCTCATGAAGTTGACTTAAAAGATTTTCGTTCATAAGAGCAATAATGTTTCAATAGAACAAAACAGAAGAGAGACGGGCAAATCAAATCTAATATGGTCTATTCTAGTAGTTAAAGATAGTTTGTACCTAATCTCACTGATTTCTTCACCCCCACCCCCACCATTATTTGTCTCTTTGGGACATCCAGCATGGTTTTCTGATATGGTGTCTCCTCTTTGAATTCAGGTATGTCGAGTATGGTTGGATCAAATTGAACATTGCCACGTTAATACAAGATTTTCACACATCCTCTGCGGTCATTTTGTTGACAAGACTCGTGATGGCGATTTTAAATGCAAATTTTGTCACAGCATTTGCAATGCTGAAGTTGTTCGTACCTTCCATGTAAAGATAACACTTGCAGATGAGACTGGAAAAGTTTTTGCTTGGTGTACTGGTCAGACTGCTGCCGAGTTGCTGCAAATATCCACAGATGAGTTTTATGAACTGCCTGAGGTAATGCAAAAAAAAATAAAATAAAATAACCTCCTTTGTGAAAGCATGTTGTCTTAGTTTTAAAGCAACTTTTTTTTTTTGACGTTATCGAGTGACTTATCAAGAAAATTATTACTTATTTTAAATAACATTGTTTACTCATGCTGAAGGTATCTTAGAGCTAATTTTTTTTTACTGCTGAGTGCTGATGGTCAGCTTTAACATATAAAGGCGAATTAGAAAAAATAGTAACAAGCACACAGAGTGAGAAACAGTGAACGAAGTAATTGACTGTGCAACGACAAAGCTCGGCTTTATGAAATTTTGCATTTTGGAGATTTATCTGGGAATTAATTGTGCCAATATTTACACTTGGATTTTTTGTTTTCAGGAGGAACAAATCATGTATCCATCTTCACTTGAGCTTGAAAAGTTTATAGTGGCAATTGTGAACTGTGGAAGGCAGGATGATATGGTTAACTGGGAAGTCACTCGTGGAATGAAGTGTGAATAAGGTTGCTGTTGATTAAATGACTTAGGGTTTTGGTTAGTCTTTCTTTCGAATTACTCCCCACTCCACTTTATGCTTCGTATGTTTGGCAAGGTTAATTGGACGATGCCAAATATAATTAAACTATATATTAAATAGAAAAAAAGTTAAAATTTTTGTTAGAATGTGCCAAACATGCGAATTGCAAGAGTCAACTCTATAAATTACTGTCTCACTTCATTTTAGTTATACCATGTCATGATTTTGGTATTATTCTATTTTGAATGTGTTTTCGGATTTTATTGTTGTTGCAAATATGATCAATTTTTCTTTATTTATCCAAGCCATGCCTCAATAATTTAAATCTTTGATCCTTATCTGACCACATTTAAAAGTATTAGTGATTAAGCGCGCTTTTTTTTTTTTTTTTTTTTTTAAAAAATGTTTTTTTTTTTTTTTTTTTTTTTTTTGTGAAACAAAGTTTTCTACAGCAACATTTGCATTTAAAATTGTGTGCTAATTGACAGAATTGAGTTTGTCATGAGAAATTTACTTATTTGCCCTTCAATCTTTTTCCAATTTCATTTGGCAAGTAGATATTTATTGAAGGGCAAATTTGAAAAGATACATATTATGAAATTATTAAACAATTGTTTCTTGTTGACACGAATACATCATGATGTAGATATAGGCCCTATTATACTATTGCAAAAAATAAATTGGGTGAATTTAAGTACGTGTCAAACCGATGTTAAGTATAATTGTCAACGTCTAAATTGTCATTGAGAATAATTTCATACCATTTGTGCACTAATTTGATTCGTTAATATTCTCAAGGGCAATTTAAGTATTTACAATTTAGAGCGTGTTTATTAGAGATTAAAATTGGATTAAAATTGAAAAATTAGTCGTTATTGTTAATTTTTATTAGACGAGTGAGATTCAATAACGATTATATTTTCAATTTTAATTGAATTTTAAGTCGTACCAAACAGACCCTTATACTTACCACTAAGCAGTCCTAAAGTTAGTACTAATTTTAAAATATGAACGTGTCTTCGATATTGCCGAAAAGGTGAAGGGGTCTCTAATATTTTCTCAAAGACATGAATTTTCCTAAAATGAAAACAATAATCAATTCTGAAATGAAATCATAAATGAATATTCCTAAAATGCCCTCTTCACTAGTTCAAAACAAACCTGAATTTTAGAATGCACCTGATACAATTGTGGGTTAGCATATGGCGAAGATTGACAATTAGGGAAACAAATCATGATGAATTTTACACCGGAGGCGTTTGCCCAAAAGAATACCTTCTATGGATAAGGAAATATGCATAGGAGTAATTTATAGGCAACGTTTTTAGAATGTGCTCGTGAAATTGGGCCTATTTGAAAAAAGGTTTTGAGGAAATTACACACTATAGAATTTGATAAATCACGGGGAAAGAGAAACTATGAAGTATATTAGGGCTGAATACCAGTTTCTATCAATTCTCTTGTTGCCTTTAGACGTGTTTTACTCTGACAGCATTTTGAGAACATCTACCAATGCCAGTAAACGATCCCACACGTTCAAGCCATATAAAGCTTCTACAAGCGACTCCTGAAACTTGAACCCATTCTCTGAAATAGGATACTGCATTTGCTCGAGAGAGAATGATGGATGTCAATTTTGAACAGAAGTACAACTAATTCAAAAAGCGAGCTTAAATTAACCTGGATAGGCTTCGGTATCTTGGTTTTGATGAAAGGCCACCATCGATCCTCCACTACAGATTTAACAAGACAGCAAGCTCGCNCAGTAAACGATCCCACACGTTCAAGCCATATAAAGCTTCTACAAGCGACTCCTGAAACTTGAACCCATTCTCTGAAATAGGATACTGCATTTGCTCGAGAGAGAATGATGGATGTCAATTTTGAACAGAAGTACAACTAATTCAAAAAGCGAGCTTAAATTAACCTGGATAGGCTTCGGTATCTTGGTTTTGATGAAAGGCCACCATCGATCCTCCACTACAGATTTAACAAGACAGCAAGCTCGCAACCCTTCTACACCAGCAAATCTTCCAAATCCACTCTCCTTTACACCTCCAAATGGAAGGGACTGAAAGATATGAAAAGTTAGAATGCTATGAAACATAAGAAAGTTTACGGGATTGCGTAAGAAACTTGCACAAATAGTCATACTTGGATAACTTACCCTTTTTTACATAAAACAAAACTACTTATTTGAAAGTAACACCAGCCTTACTGTCAATACCAGCAATTTATTTTCAATAAAAAATATTTATTTTAAGCTTAGCCAAACAAAGACACCAAGCCTCATTCCGTACCAAGAAACTAAGATTACCTGGCACATATAAGTCGATGCAAAATCATTGACTGCAGCAACTCCAGAGTGTATCTGGGAAGCTATCTGTTTGGCACGACGCTGGCTGCCAGAAAACACAGCACATCCAAGACCATACTTGGAATCATTTGCAAGTTCAACGACTTCTTCATCCGAACTAAATTTCATTATAGGCATAATTGGTCCAAATGCCTGTCTCAATTACAAAATATGACAAAAGAACTTTCATTTCCAGGAGATCAAACACAAGATGTTTAGAAAATAAAAGTGTATACCTCTTCCTGCATCAGCTTCATAGTATGGTTCATATTTATAATCACAGTAGGAGGGAAGTATTGATCCACGGCACCTTCACCAATATTTCCAACACTTCCTCGACCAGCAATTTCAGCTCCTTTGTCAAGGGCATCATTTACCAGACTCTGAAGCTTTTCAGAATGCTCCTGCATGCAGATGGCTCCCATATCATATTTTTCAAGTAATGGAGGACCCTGCACAAGATAATCCATTAGAACTTAGAAGAATATCTATTCAAGAAAACACAGCGAGTTATTTTAATTACAAACTTTGAGGTCATAGCTTAACATTCCAGAATGTGTACTTCAGTTTCTATGTAAAACATAGTACTAATGTTAAACGACATAAACAAAGGGAACAGTCTTTGCCCCATATGAGGTGTATCTAAGCGTTCTGAGCTTTTCCGCTTCCAGCATTGGAGATAAACATTTGAACAATACATCAATTTAGAAGTCAAATAGATGTTAAATTCAAAATTCATGCAAACCATCAAAATAATACCGCTACATGGATAAGAAAAATTTCAAAAAACAAAATGAAAAATTTATTGCAGGAAATGCTAGAGTTATGGCAATCTCATACTCACAGCAGTTACAGATTTCACAATTTTGACAACTTCAGCAACAAATGCTGAATGAATGTCTTTATGAACATAAAATCTCTCAGCTCCAGCACAATTTTGTCCACTTGATTGAAGAGCCCCCCTGACAGCAATTTGTGCAACCTGTATACGTTTAATGATTTATTAATGAGGCTTGCACATGACAGGCTCTGGTTCAAAGATGCCAAATAACTATTATGGTCATGCAAAGACTGTCATCTAAACCAAATAGACAACAGTGCTGAAGGGACAGTTTCATACATGTGGTACATCCACATCTTCGCAGACAATAAATGCGTCTTTTCCACCAAGCTCAAGCGTGACAGGTATTAACGTATCTGCAGCATTCCTCATTATCTGCAGCATCATAGCAAAGTAAAAATCTTTGGAGCTTCATGGATAGTATATAAATCACTGATTTAATTGCATGAAGTTTGCTAAAGGAATGAAGGCCACTTCCATTTAGGTTCTTAGACTGCTTATTAGTAATTCCCTAGCCCAAGAGAGAATCTAACCATTCTACCCACACCAGGTGATCCAACAAATATGATTTTGTCTACTGATGACACTAGCGCTTCTCCTGTTTCAGCAAACCTGGCAAGAAATTTCAATATGTAAGATCAATCAATACAAGTTCATGTACAGAAGAAATTAATGAATGGATCCATACCCAGTTATTACTTCGACTAAATTTTCAGGAGCTCCTACAGCAGCGAGGGCAGCTTGGATTATACGCAGATAAAAACATCCTGACCAACTTGCATGTTCTGAAACCTGCAGCAGAAACCATACGATCTATCGTCACAAAGATACTTCAGCTGTCAATCCACATCCATTAAATATTGCTTCTGTTTGCTCATTTGAAATTTGTTGTATATATTAATTCATATGAATGTTGTGTTCAACGGAATTGGACTAAACAATGCGAAATCAACTAATGCAGGTAATTAACCTTGGAACGCATTGAATGTAGGTATCCATGCCATTTACAAAGTAGGATAGCAAGTAGATTCCAGATAACTAAAAAAAAAGTTTCTGAAAGCAAAGTATCTTCACAGGGAAGAAAAAAGTGGGAAGATGAAGAAAGAAAGCAGAAAAAAAGAGAGGAAACAACTATACGCGATTCGAGATTCAACATCCCAACCTGAAATGTAGTAATATCCCGAGCAGAAACCTAGATAACGGTCAATTAACAAAGCAAAAACTCTTTGCCTGTGACTTCCAAAAGGTGAATTCGCTGCATACGAGGGCATCTTAGTTTACTTGAACTATGTACCGTGTTATCCATCCATTGCTTCGTTCCAGATTCCTACAAGATTCCCTTTTCTTTTTTAGGGGGCAGGTGAGGAGAGGGCGGTACCTATTCCCGTACCCTAAACCTTGGCTGTGGGAAACACAATCCCTTACCAACCAAGACAAGGAGAATTGGTAGATTCCTAGAAGAGTTCAAACATGAAATGTTTGTTTAGAAAGAAAAATTGGCAATCTCAGAAAGATAGAATACCTTAATCACAATGCTGTTTCCTGAGAAGACTGCTGCCAACATTGGATTGAATATGTTGTGAAATGGATAGTTCCATGAAACAATAGCTCCAATAACACCAAGGGGATGAAATTCCACTTTGGCTGTCTTGTGAATCATCGATCTTCCACAGGATCTATGATCGTAAGGTGATGGCTATCAATTTTCATTGGTTTTCTAGGCAAACATTCTCTTGGAAAATGCAATCCAGACAAATATGAAATTCACTCAGAAGTAAATAAGAATGTTAGGGGACTAGCAAATAGCAATTTATGGCTATATCTAGCCAACAATTAGAGACTAGAGAAAATAAAAGTGATATTATGGAGGAACTATATGCCAATGCAGCAGCTTCTGTTACAGCTGAAAGGAAAGAAGATTCACCATTTGGTTTCCAGAGGCCTAAATAAAGAGAGATGCAACTAGCTTATCAAAATTTTAGAAATACTAAGGGGATCTGGGATTATGACATGTAGCAGTACTAGCTGAAAGGGAATATAAAACCAAGTGAAGAGAATCTTGCACCAAACGTGTCAAATCAACCAAAGAAACAATCACAGGATTGTACAGTACCTACTAAATATCATAAGTTTGCTCAGTAGAAAAAGGTAAAAACATAGCTTACACAACTTAATCAAAGGTAAGGGTGTATTAATAATTTTTTTATCTCAGGAGAACGCACATGTGATTAATTACCTGTACTCAGTCTTTAGCCACTTTTCTCCCTCAGACAGAAGCCAAGTGATCTTCTCACATGTTGTCATAATTTCCCCCAAAGAAGCATCTACCATGGTCTTTCCAGTATCACGTGAAGAAATTCTAAATGAAGTGTCACACGAGTCAGCACTAAACTAAACCTCACATAGTAATTATCTCCACATATGAAATATTGAGACCTTAACTAACATGAAAGAAAAGCTGTAAAAAGGAAGTGAAAAAAATACTGTAAATTTTGAGATATTTTCTATCCCTATCAGCATACAAGCATCAATAATAATGATTGAGACAAACAAAATCTCCTCACGTCACTTGAAAACAAATGATAACTTTAGACTGTGAATTACACAAATTAACGAAGATACATGAAACTCTTGTACCCTGTTGAAATAGTTACTTTGAATATCCCATAGGATTCTCAGCTGTACGCATTGTTGATTAAACTATAAATACACGAAAAACAAGAACCCTAAAACTTATGAGTGCTCAGGCATCATGAATTTTAATAATATGCATTCCTTAGCATGAACAGTATCAGTGAGTTCTCTCATATTGAATAAATGAAGTCCTGTCTTACGAGAAAATGATTCTGTGTTTACATCGCATGCTCCACTCGAGATTGGGATCTTATAATTCATTGAACATGCTGAATATTTTTCAGACAACACTTTATTCCTTCTCTCTCTAGAAATAAGAGTTCATTGAAAGGTGTCAAAGACCCTATCATATTCAAAATATCAAACAAAACAGAACAAATGGCCTTTAATTTATTTTTCAGACATTATTTATTTTCATCTATATCTATGTGCAATTAGGTGTCCTTACTCGCATATAAGATCCTGATGTTCAACGATATACTTCAGAAGTATCCGCAGAAACTGACGCCTTTGCTTGAAGCTACTTTGTGCCCATATCTTTTGAGCTTTCCTTGCCTGTGCCACACGCTCCTTAACCTAAGCAATTTGTTTAGATGTCAGTTTTAGTCAGTAATAGCATAAACTTTCTAGTACGCTTTGGAGCGGTGCCTGTCTCTTTCTAACTTTAATAGGGTTTGTATACAAATGGGACTTAGTAACTCCAAGATTACACATTTAAAATAGAAAGCTTAACAAAAGTACTTGAGCTGAATTTTGAAAAAATTGAATGCAGATTCTAGATGACAAACTGCTTCACGTTACTCAAATTCTAATTTTAATCTATCCAATTCCACAAGAAATTTAGGAGTAATTGTCAATAAACTAAAGAAGAACTTCTGTCCTTATGTGCTATTAATGAAGATGATAGACCGAAAGTCTAATTAACTCTACATCCTGAAAACAAGGTACCTTCTTACCTCGAATTGAATAATTCCACGTACATAGAATGTATTAGTTAAAGGAAGGGAGGAGAGAAAAAATATAGAGAAGGGGCCAATATATGAAAATCCAGCAATATCAAACCTCATCAGGTTTCAGTGCAGGGAAGTAGCCCAGGTACTTCATTGTTGCAGGCTCATAACACTGGACTTTATCCTTTTGTCTTCTTGAAGGTATCTGCATGGAAATCCAGTTTCACTTTGAGAATTCAGATACTAACTTATACCATCTACCACAGAAGTACTCTAAATCTAACATTGGAAAACATTTCCTTACATAACATACAGACACAACACAAGTGCCAAATTATGACAATTCCAAAAGATGTAAATCTGTAGCAACCATATGTCATGAGCAGTTGAGCAGATCAGCAGAGCATTGAGGAAATGAAAATGTACTCGACGAATCCAGTAGGTGAATAAACTGTTCTACAGTTTTCATTTTGAGCCCTCATTGTCATGTAAGAGACAAAAAGTAAAAATAGAAACTCATAGAGCCCGTTCGGTAAGGATTAAAATCATATTAAAATTGAAACTAACCGTTATTGTTGACTTTTATTAGACGAGTGAGATCCAATAACAGTCATATTTTCAATTTTAATAGGATTTTAATCCCTACCGAACGGGGCCATAGTCACAATAGCTTATTGT
>CAIGRH010174161.1:0-10542 GCA_903798295.1 Fraxinus nigra | reverse complement strand
ATGAACATACGTCTGGTTCTGTGAAAGTTCACAAAAATTACGCCCCACACAATTTCCCTAGAAGCAGCTCCACTTCTCTCTCTCACATAGGTGATTTCTTATTACAAGTAACCCACATTACTTGGCTCAATTTTTGACGCATAAGAATCATTAAAAACCTATTGCTTATCTTTCATCTTTACGAGCATTACTGTTACATCGTAGGAATAGACATGAGGTAATATCCCCACAGTGATTTTATTAAGTTTTTACAATTACGTTGTCCCTTTAAACCTAGAAATACAACATGGGGTAATATGCTAATTATTGAACAACTTTGTAGAAATATGAGACGGCCAATTGAATTTTTTGAATCTCTCTTTCAACTTATGTTTACATCGAGATCGTAACTGAACCTAATAGACATTAGACTTCTAGTAACTGTAGGTGCTCTTTCAATTGAGGAGAAATATTCACAAGCTGTGATAATGAGTCTTTCTGTTCTGGTTCAGAAGAGGTAATTCCTTCCCTTGTACTAGTGGATTAAAACATCCTTTCTTGTGCTTGTCTTAATTAGTGAGGTATACCTAAAATAAGTAAAAGATGAAAATAATAAATCCCTCATAAAAGGTGAACTCAAACCGCGAGCAATAGTAAAATAAGTTAACAAGTATTTTAGGTACTTCACATTGCGAGAAAAAAATAAAAAATTACTTGAGAACATTGTCCGAGTGACTAAATCCCAATTCAGCAAAAACAAATTATTCATGTTGCTACATCTAAAGCAACCCAACAAGATTCTCAAATTTTCTATGTTGATCTTTAGACCATTATTACATTGCTTATAACCTGTATATTTTTTAACTGACAAAATGCAGCTAAGATCTAATCTAGAAAGATGATCCCAGAGCCTGGTTTCTATCTTTAATATAAGTATTGGAATCGGTATCTTAACTATTCTCAAGCTTTTTGTCCATTTCAATATCACCAATTCCATTTGATGAACATTCAGGTCTATCAGCAGTTGAACATGACTCTAGCACACGCAAGTTGGTGGATTCTTGATTTCTCTTCCCAGGTTTGGTTCAGTGAGATTACATTCTGTTGGAGGATCGGCATTCATGGCCGACACAGTATTATTATCCAACAAGCGTAGATGAGGAACTTTGTTGTTCAGCTCCTGACTAATCTTTTGGAGTCGTATCCAAAGGAGGAGAACCAAAAAGTATTTGGTTTATCTCTTGATCAAATGTTTCTAAAGAAGAAAGATTTGTTCTCGCCTTCAAACTCATTGGTTTGTCAGCTGAATATACTGCTGCATCTTGGGCATTTTCCATAACTACCTTGCACATCTACAAACAAATGAAAAACAGATAATAGTCTCTAGCCATCTTATCAGACGAGATTGGTCAAGAAAATATGCAAAGCGAAATGCAATACATCCAACTGCCAATAAGATTAAACATTTATAATTTACCTCATTATAGAGCCGAGCCATATCAAAGCGATCTGATTCATTGTCACAAACTACCGAGGAAATCCCATCTGGTGCTGCATTTGAAAAGGGAAGAAAAGATTCAGGATTTTACTCTGCTAATTATAGTATAGCAACAACTTGCATAATCCCATTAACCCTAAAATATGATGTAAATATCATATCTTCATTACATATATATTTGTGACCATCACTGAAATCCTGAAGTGAGCAAAACATTTCGATCAATTAATAAAATCTTAGCATGAACGACTACCAATTCATGAGATCAATTAACATTATAAATGGCCTCTCTAAGAAATAAAAGATTATTAAACCAAGCCAAGCGGAACTTCCTGGAACTCGTGGGCATTTCTTGATAACTTATGATTACATATTCCTCTCTCCAATTCAACTACAACCACCTTTACAAGGTTGAGAATTCTGCAGAAAATTTCAAGAAGGTTTCCACGGAAGAAGAGTTTCAACTTTCAACTTCCATGTATCTCAAAGGTGGCTTCAGAGACTTAAAGAGTGACAGATTTATAAATCATAACAGAAGAAAATGGATAAGAGTAGCCAGTAGGGGGTTGTTGCACTAAAAGATGATAGAAGCAATGTCTCCTAAAGATGGGCATTCTCAAGAATGTGAAGCAAAACAATTAATAGGTTCCTCAGAATCCAGTTGGTAAGGGTGCTACACAAAAATAGGGTTGGTAATGAGAAGCTTTAGAAATAGCAAAATTATGATGCAAATGTCAAGGGCATTTCTCCAAGTCATAAAAGAGAATTTTATTGTATAAAAAAAGGTACAGCTACATCAAACTATAAAAGTTTAATAACCATTACTACTCCAGCAAAACTAACAGAGAGGTCTAAACTCCAATTAAATTAAAACAAAAGGAAGGTATTTAAGAAATAAAAATTTCTAAAGATACAAAGACAATTTTGTACGACAAAAATATGGGGGAGCACGTTCATGCTTTCATAGGGGCAAAAGGCCCAAGGGAACCAATTGTATAGACAGGCAAACAAAGAAAACCATGGACGAAAATGGAGAGCTTTCGCAATTCATCCAATCTAAACCAAACCACAAATCGACACTATAATTTTACCAATCAGAATGAAGAGAACTAATGAAACAGAAGTACTACACGAAAAGTTACTTCACATTCTCACCCTCAACAGTCATCACTTAACAAAACATGGAAATTCATAGTTAGTCAATGTTCCAGACAAACTACTTTACATAACAAAACATGGAAATTCATAATAAAATAAAGCCCTAAACCAGCTATAATGCATTTCTTCAAGCCATCTTGAACCATGTGGTTTTTAACAATTATAATTGTTTATGCACAAATCAGGGACAAATTCAAAGATTGATTTTATCAATTGAAATGGACATGGTACTTGTATAGTTATCCAAATTCCAAACAAACTACAAGAAGCAACTACACTCACAGATCATTTCAACTGGAAGCAACTGATCAATCATTTGGGTATCCAATTCATCAAAACTTGGATTTGGTGTGCCTGCAACCTTCTCCCCAGTCTCATCACGAGGAATTTCATTTGCTTTTTCATCATCCTGAGACAATCACATTATTTAGAAAATATAATTGCGAGTAAAAAATAATTCTTTCATTTCAAGAAAAGTAAATAGGAATTATATAATTACAACATAAACTGCAGCCTAAATAATAACATTCCCCTTGTACTTCAAGCAGAAATTATAGTGAAAGTTGCTTTCAAGTGCATCCATTACTGATGAGGCGTGAAAATCGTATCAACTATATTAAGATATCCCCAAGACTTTTCCACTAATAATATAAGTAGAACATTTTTCGAAGAACTTACAAAATATCCTTTCTGGTACTCTGCATTAAGTCCCTTCTCTAAAAGCAGCACCCTTTTCTTAACAAACTCAACTAGTTTTCTCTGCATCTCTCTAAAATGATTTTGCATGGACTGATCCTGAGAAACTTGTGCAGGAGCTGCAGTATCTGTAGTTCCATGTGCAACACCTCCTTCAAGATCATTCCCACTATTGGTTCCCTTAGTCTGATTTCCAGGTGCTTCAACATGGTCCGAGTTCACACTATTTTGTGATTGAGAAAATTCTAGAGAAAGACCATGTGTGTGAGGAACTCCTGAAGCAGAAACTCGTGCTTGAAAAGTCCCTGAAGATGCATATTGCAATTGAGAAGATCCTAAATCAGAATTCTGTGCTTGACCGGTTCCAGAACCAGGAAGATCTATCAGCTCCTGACAAATCATTTCTTGGATTCTTAAGTCCTTGTCATCAATAATTGCTTGCCATCTTCCATAACCATGCCTACAGTACCAACAAATAAAAGCAAATTAAAATGTCGTAGATATAGGGTCCATTTTGAATGACTTTTGTTTCCTGTAGAAGAGCATTTTGAGGAAGCTACTTTAATTTTTGTTTGGAAACTAATTTTTAAAAGAACTTACTCCAAAAGTGTTTTTAAAGCAAGTCACATTAGATCAGCTTCTTCTAAAAGTTCTTCTAATTAGAAGTACTTTCATAAAATTAATCAAACGGGTCCAAAACCAACTTTCGAGTCTAAAAAAGTCTTTCAGGCTTTTCAAAAGTCATGCTAAAATGGGCCCATAATTCGTGATAAGTTACACAAAAATACATTAGATCAAATTTAACATTAGCAGCTTCAAATGTCAACAGATATTATATATCCAAAAGACAATTGAAAGAAAAAATACTAGTAATAAATATACATCTAGAGCTGGTATCCTACTAATGTTTTGTTCTGACTGACCAACAATTGAAGCCATTCTAAATTGCATCTCAGGAGAGGAGGTACTAGTATTTTTCTTATATCTTCATAATATTCACTCCTTTTCGATAAATAAAAAAATTTATAAGAAGAAGAAAGTGCAGCAGACCCAATTCTTATCGCCCAGGGAAGGAAAATAGGAATGAATTATAAGATAAAGGACCACATCCAACTGGTATGAGGCCTTTTGGGTGAAAGCCCAAGAACAAAAACATATGGGCTAGGTCCAAAGAGTGTCACAAGATCAATACCAAATGGAGTAGAATAATACAGAAACGGAGTATGCACTAGAAACTATCAAAGATAATCATATAAATACATATTCAGGATTCTAGGAATTTCCCATAAAGTTCAGAAAATAGCGGGGGAAGTAGTGAGCTGTTCAGCTTCAAAAGTGAATATTCAGTCCCATTCAACACCTTCCAAAAGAAGGGTGCTTTCTGCAATCGCTTTCTTTGAGCTTGTCATTCATTGGTTGATACCTTGCTCCCACATTCAAGAGTTTTTTTTTTTCATACTTTATGCCCGTGAGTGAGATTTCTGCACATTGTATAGACCTATGAGGTTCTCCACACCTAGCCAGTACACCTTCATGCTGAACAAGCCCACATCAGACAGCAACGGACTACCCAGGCTTACCAAACCAGCCAAAGTATCCTTGAGATACTAACTCTTCAGTAGCTCATACATCCCAGGGATTGTCTAGATACCCAAACAAATGAAGCAGCAAAAAATCATAGCTCAGAGCCACTAGACAAGACAACAAAACATACATTATTTTCCTGTTTCTCATGTTATCAGCCCTCAAAATAGCCTTCCCAGCTGTAGTTAATAAAAACATGCAACTTCTTAGAGGCGTAACTTTCAGATATCTTTTTCCAAGGGAAAGACACATTCTGTCACTTTAATACTAATAGATCAAAAGATTGAATGAGAGTACAGGCCTCCCCTTATTCCCCTCTAAATCATCCTGTCCTCCTTGGCAGGTACTGTGTCAACACTATAGAGCTCAGCAAGTAACTGCTGGAACTTAATGTCGAATTCTGCCAATTCTTCTGAACATCACATCTCAAACAATCTGATTCCCTTACACCGCAGCAACCTCTACAAAATTTTATTTTATTGTATTTTTTTTTTTTTTTATCTCTAGCTGCTTGAATAGGTGAGGGAAGGCATCCTTAAGGACCTATTCTCACACATATATCCAACTAAATACTAACTCCCTCCATTCCAAATCATTTTCCCGTTGAAAATACACTGCAGCAATTTCATTTAGTTATGAAACTTCAATTAAACAACAATGAGTAGAAGTAAGAACAGGAAAGGAACATACTTCAATACTGCTTGTAGGAGAACCTTATCATGATCCTCCTTCCAAAGTCTTAAAGATTTCAATGCTGGATAACGGGATATAATGTCATCTGCAAAAAGCGTAGAACTCAACACCGACGAAGCTCTCACCTGTGAACAGACAGATAGTCTAATACATTCAGAACGTAAGTGGATGAAATAACTAATTCCCTCAAAAGTTCTATTTAAAGAACAAACATGGCTACACATGCCCCCAACCCAGTAACATGGATATTCACATTTGAAAAGGAAAGGAATAAAAGTTAGCTTTCATCTTCATAAACAAAGAGAATAGAGATACTGAAAGATTGAACAGGTAACTATAGTTCCAGAAACACTAAAAACCAAATATTCTAAGCCAGAGAGATTTGAAGCATCTCACAGCAGGATATTGAGCTTACTTTGTCCCTGATAAGAAGTAAGACAGCTATCCTAACAAGTACATCCTGTATTCTGAGTCCCTCTTTGGGAACGCCATCTGCACTCACAAGAAGTTATGCAATCACTAATCTATTTTTGAACCACTAAGAAATCATAGAAGAATCAGCACATGGCCGAGGAGAGTTTAGAATACATGTAATCACCTGAAAATGTTGGTGAATCGGTTAAATCTTCAGCTATGTGTGACATGAAAAGCCTCCCATAACTGATTACATAAAATCACAACAATTTAGAACAAATCTATGAGCAAGTAACCACATGTTCATCTACAATTAATGCTGAGCTAAGTCGTGCCTTTACATGTAATTTAAAAGATCAGTGATAGTGATGAATTCATGCATACACGGAGGAAGTACATAACATGAAAGACTAAACTTTCAGAGTATGAGTTGGATAAGCTAGTTTGGGACTGATTTGGTGTGCTACAATGTAACCAGTCTCTAAAGACAAGAAAATGTGGATGAGGCCCTGTTTCTTTGAAATGAAAATGAAAAACGACTGAATTTGCTGAAAAAGAATCATATGTAAAATCAGTTGCCCTGCAGTTTTTCTGGTGGACCGAAAAATCAAGCTTATGTGCCAGCAAATCTCATTCAAGTGCAGCAGACTTTCTTCAGGCTGACGTACTTTTGCACCAGTCAATTTGAATGCTAATTTTGCTACTTCACTTTGGATGCAGAGCCATTAATTGTAAGTTCTTTTGTTTTGGTATCTTTAGGTAATTAGAATGCACGGAATATATTGTGATTTCTGGTAAATGGTATATTTCCCTTTTCAAATATCTTGGCAACATTTCACAAATATTAAGCAAGACGAGAAGTTTCATTCTCTTGAAATCCTAGCAGCTCATTGAGCCTTCAGTTGTTGATCATCCTCCTGAGGGAGTTTGAAACTCTATACACAAACAACATAAAGCTCAGCCTTATTCTCTGTAACCTGAAGGTCTGCTACATGAATACTCTTTTCAACTACATCAATCCAACTGACATCTACAAAAAGTTTAACATATTCAGACATTTTGCAACCACATCAAGTTGGTCCCACTCTCTGGAAAATGTTTTTTGGAATACATTGCTCTTTCAAATGGAGCTCCTTTAGGTCTACACACACCTCATTCTGAATGTCAGTGTCCAACATGTGTCGGACACGCTAGGTAGTGTGTCATTTTTTTAAAGATCCAAACATGTCACCCACTCGCTGCAGACATGCCAAATCCAAAGAAATACGAAGAATTTTCCACCAATCTAACATCCACTAGGAGATGGTGGCAAAATGGAGAGTTGGAGATGATGTTCCAACGGAAAAACTAAAATTTGTGAGGAGTTTGTATGATGAGGCTCGGTGGAAAAAAAATGGGAGGTAGCTGAGTCTGCAAAGGGGAAGGAAAATGCATATTTACATATCTAAAGCTGGGTCTGTGGTTCTTTTGGTTTGGACACTTTAAAGTTTTGGCCCATTAATTGCAGCACATATACCACACATTCTCATAGACGGTAGGCCAGATAATAAGCACTTCTCTTTCTCAAGTTATTCATATACATCTTCAGAACATCTGTTTTTGCCCACTCTACATAAAACTCTTCCACAAAATTGTTCGGAACATTATGTTTCTATTTCTCTTTCTGCTTAAACTTTCACAGAAATGAAAATGAAAATGAGTATTACTTTAATGAGAAACAGATCATTAAAGAAATAATAAAATAGTTTAATATTAATTTAATCAATGTGTCTATGTCCTACTTTTCTAAAAGTTCACATGTAAGTGTGTTAGTGTTGCGAATCCATGTCCATCCTTCTTAAACAAGCACACTGATTAGGTAGCTGCTTCTAAATCATGTATCAAAAATCCAATTTGAATATGTACTTCATGAACCTATATATTCTCCAATAAACATAAACTACAGCAATCACAAAATAAATCTTGACATCATGCACAATTTATACTTGGAAGATGAGGTTAAAAACCAAACAAAAGTAATTGAAAACGTCACAAAGATGGACGCCATAATTTTAATATCGAACTTATAAATAAAACATGTTGATGAGGTCACGGCTTCTAAAGCATGCAAATCACGATTGCAAAGAATGAGTCTCAGACACTTTTATAAGTGTAGCTACTTAGCAAAGACATGGAGAGAAAAACCAAATACTCTGTAATCTCTTCATAAGTTTTCTGTTTTAAACGAGGTGTAAACTGTGCCCAATCAAAGTCCCCTAAGCCAAACCTGTAAAACAATTGAGATAACTTATATCATTCTCTGCGAAAGAGAGAATTTTTAGATGCACGTCCGTGTTATAGAGTGCAGACAAAGGGGTGAGACAATAAAAACGAGAAGGAGGGAGCATACGAAAAAATATGCGGGGATGAAATGATAAACTAAAATAAAACTGCAACCTCATCAAAACTTGCACAAATGCAGCCCTTTGCCTTTGATTAAATCCCAATACTCTAAAGGATCTTCCTTCACCTTCCATCAAAGGAAGTGGTCCTGAAGTCTCTGCTGATAAAAATTAAGAAAATGGAGCAACAGTTAGATGTCATTACCCCATTCATGAAATCAACTAACAAAATTGGTATCGAGCATTTAAACTATACTGCGGATTTTCTTTTTGTAAGGTTTTCTCACAGCAGCAGCTCCAGTTGAAGCTGTCTCACTATCAGTCAACTCAGCTTCATAGTTATCGTCTTCCGCGTCAGAGCTCACATCTTCCAAACCAGCAAGGTCATCTTCTTCAACAGATACCATCTGTAAAAGAATATATCATGCTTTGATAAGGGAGAAAAAAAAGCCCAAACAGGCAGATGGTGCTTGACAAAATTTTGCAGCATTTTTCATCCTACACAGAATAGAAGACAGGTGAAATTCGTGAACAAGAAATGGTACATTTATCTCATCCACATCTGATTTGTATCCCTACACTTAAAAAGATTCAGGTTTTTTTGGATAAGCGACGCCTTAACTTGGGATAAGTCATCCTTTGGATGACTAGCGTTCCTCTTATAATTTAGAACTTTCGTTTTTGAAAGGGGACTTGCAAAGTAAGTTGAAAGGGGCAAACTCGAGCTACAAGGGATTTATTCCAAGCAAACAGTAAATTTTGAAGATCATGCTATGGATTGAGTTCCATTTCCATAGTTTAGTTTGTGGTACATGTAGCAGTGTTGCACCATCATCCATCAATGAATTACAAATAGGACTGAGTTACATAACCAGTCTTTGCCCTTGTTTGGTCCCCATTATTTCTAAAATACATTACTCTTTTATTTTCAACTAAGCATTCTACAATAAAATAATATTACATGCAAACCTAAAACTTTTCCTTAGTTTTTAACCACACATTCTCCATCAAAATACTACTCCAAAATGCATTTTGGGCAAAAAATAGGGCTCAAACAGGTTCTTTATATGGGGTGCCAAAACCACCATTAGCAAAGTATTATGACATTAAAGCTTCAAAGTGCCCCCTACTGGAGTTCTGCTCCCCATCAAAATGCAACTATCAACTCCTTATTCTCAATATAAACCTGGGACAGTCCAAATATCTAGAAAAATGAAGCATAAAAATACTGGGGAAATCCAAAATATTCTNTTTTCCTTATTTTTTAACCTCACATTCTCCATCAAAATCCTACTCGAAAATGCATTTTGGGCAAAAAATTGGGCTCAAACAGGTGCTTTATATGGGGTGCCAAAACCACCATTAGCAAAGTATTATGACATTAAAGCTTCAAAGTGCCCCCTACTGGAGTTCTGCTCCCCATCAAAATGCAACTATCAACTCCTTATTCTCAATATAAACCTGGGACAGTCCAAATATCTAGAAAAATGAAGCATAAAAATACTGGGGAAATCCAAAATATTCTTCCTTCCCTGCTATGGCTCTCTTCTCCTCTAAGTGCACGTCGCCTTCTAATTTCAGAGCATCAAAATACCACCACCTCTCCACCTTATATCATCAGTGGACTCAAAGCATCTACTCACAATCACATATCAGAATCTAAAGAAATTTTCCCAAAATATGTGCACCCTATGCTGTAATAGCTGTCCTGACCCCACTATATTTATAGGGCCCGTGAATTACACTAGATAGTGTTTGGATCATTCAGCTTCTATAGATTTTCTAAAGTCATCTTCACTTCATTATCTATATGCTCAAGTTGATAACAGACTAATAAGTTGTAATAAACAGGAACTCTCTCTTCAAATGTTGTTGGAAACCACCAACAAAAAAAGTAAGCCTTATTCTCAATCTAAACCTGGGACTGATTGGTCCATAACCCACAGGTCCCAGGATCAAAACCTGGCTCTGAGAAAGAGTGGCTTCCAAACTGCATATTAACTTTGCCTGAGTTTTTCGTAGCTGCCCTCAAGGGTCGTGGTAAATACAGCCAGTGTACAAACTTTTCACATATAATGACATCAATCCTTTACACACATTCTATCGTGAATTTCAGGATTGGACACATTATCAAAGATC
>CAIGRH010174113.1:0-10762 GCA_903798295.1 Fraxinus nigra | reverse complement strand
AACTAAACAAACGTGCATTGCACGTTGCTTATACCTAGTATTAATTAAAAATGTGAATGTTAATTAATTACATTACTTATTACAACTTGTAAATTAAAAACATATTATAAAACGAAAAATAAGATATTATTGAAATAATTGAATTATAGTAGTGTTATAATCGTTCAAAAAATTATTCTGTGATATTTAATATATTAGGGATACATTGTTGATTAATATAGAATATAGACACAAGCTGTCACGGGTCAGGCATTACGCATGAAAAATTATTAATGTTCTACTTCATTTCCCAATTTATAATTATGGTTTTCTTTTCTTAAATGACAAATTGTTCTTTTTCAATCATTATAATCCTTGTTCTTAGAAATCATGATCGCAAATATATAAACTTTGCGTAAAAGTATAAAATAAGAAAGATATTTCTTGTCGACAAAATAAAAATTAAGACAGCAAATTATTAAAAAGTAATCATATTAAAACTGAAAATGGATGACAAATTAATTGAAAAATCTAAAGTAAAAACTCAAAGGACACTAAGGATAGAGACGGATCCAACCGCTTGAGCGAGCCAGGGCGGAGCGTTGAGCATTCATCAAACGACCACCCAATATTGCGAGATTGTTTACCAATATTTAATTAATTTATACTAAAAGAATCTACAATCAATAATCATATACATATGAAAATATAATTCAGTACAACCCAAAATAATATAGAATAAAAATATATTTTTTTTGAATCATATACGTACGATCAAGTTTCAATTTTTTATGAACTTAAACGAGACAAGATGAAACTTATATGTAAAGTATTGATTAAACAATAAGACAAAAATTTTAGAACGTTGAATTTTTAGAGCAATTTTTTTCCCCAAAAAGAAAAGTATTTTTCGAACTCTTAAAAGAATAAAAAAAATTACAAAAATAAATTGATAAAACCTAACAATAATAGTACATATTATGAAGTAATAATTTGAGTCAATAAATATTTAAAACGGTGATTTTTAAAGCTATTTTTTTTTATCCAAATAGAAAAATATTTTTCGAACTCCTAAAACTAATAATATAGAATTGTTTAATTATTATCTATTGTGTTAAAAAATTAAAAGAAGAAGAGGAGGTGAGGGGAATCGAAAACAAAATAATATAGAGTTGTTTGGAAATCGAACCGGATGCCTCTCACATGCAAAAATAAAGTCCTACCATATGAACTTCAATTACATTGTTAAAAGCTAGTACAGTTTTACTAATATAAAAGCTTCATTAACATTTTAATTTTTTTTACGAAACCAACATCGGTGATTTTGCTGACTTGTCGAGTGCTGAGTCCGTCCCTGACTAAGGACATGATTGATATTTAATATTTCCAAATCATACCTAAATCATCTCATCTATTCTCGAACATGTCCTAAAAGTCAATTTACCAATTGTTTTTGGGACTCTCGACCAGCAACAAGAATCTTGATGACACGTTAGTCTAATTCTCAACACTATTCAAGAAAGTACACTGCATTCGAGATAACATAAATTTTAAAATGTATCTATGGATATCGTTAATATCTGCATTATTTAAATGCGTGCTTTAAATTTATCCATTCAACTCGACCTAGTTATTAATACTTAGTGCTTGTTTGGAGATAGCTTAAAATGCTGTTAAAAAATTACGGTCAAAATGTATGGTACACAAATTTTTAAATTTTCAATTACATATTTCATCATTTTTATTAAAAACTTTGTCATAAAAACCCTCAATTAGAGCTGAGTGAGTAGAAATTTATATAACTGAATTAAAGAAACAATAACTAAATACATGTTCTGTTTACCGTTTTCAAGCTGTTTTCTGTTTTCAATTTTCCAAAACAGTGAAAATGCGTTCTCTTTCCTATTTTCGAAAATGCATTTTTAAAAACAAGTTAAAAGTTTATAAAGAAAACTCAAAACAACTTTTGTCGTTTTGAGTGTTTTTAGTTATAATCAAACCAAAATTTTCAAAACATGTTTTAGGAGTTTTAAAAATAATTTTTCAAAATGTCAAAAAGAACTCATTTTCAATAATCTCAAAATGAACACTAAAAATACAAAATTCAAATGAATTCAAAACTCAAAACACAAAGTGAAGTACAAAGAGAACAGCCTCTAAAGATTTCTAAAACAATGGCAACGACCAAAGTGTGGGGTTGAAGAGTGAAATTTTATGGCTTTCGAAGACGTTAAAAAAGAATATAAAAGTTCTGTAATTTATAATACATCTCACGTGTTATGAAAATGTGAACAAAAGTGTAAATAATAATTTTGTGTAATTAAAAAAGTTAAAAATTACTTTTGAAAATAGTTTGTTTTTTGAGATGGATCTGAAAGTTGTTTATTGGTCCATCTGTGGTCCGATTTACATATGGTTAAAGGGCCAGTACCGGGTCTGGATCCTTCCAATTTGGATGCTCCATTTCACCTATAAAAAAACCCATTTGAACTTCTCCAGAAGCGTCTTCAAGAGAGATTCACGAACCCTAAACTTCAGATCAAAAATCAACCCCCGAAAATGGTGATATTTCCCATACCCGTTTTCAATTACCCTTTAAATCATCTAATTTCCTCTACAATTTTCCTCTTTGCCCTGTTTTCAACTCCCCGTTTCTCACTTTCACTGTCTAACAAACCCTATTTTGTTCCAAACCTTTTTCTGATTGGTGACGCCAAGTTTACAAATAACAGCTCTTCTATTCAGCTTACTGACCCTAAAAACTCATCTCCAAGCTCTGGATTTGTGATTCAGAAAAAACCCATCAAAATTCTCAGCTCCAATTCAAGGCCCGTAAGACCAATATCATTTTCTACTGACTTCACGTTCTCAATTTCACCTCATAATGGGGATGGGCTGGCTTTTTTACTCGTGTCCAGGAAGTTTATGCTGAAATTTTCAAAACAAAGTTTTGGGGTTTCGAAAGGAAGTCCGTTTTTTGCGGTGGAGTATGACACGTTTTTTGATGAGAATCTGGGGGATGTGAATTCGAATCATGTGGGAATCGACTTGGGAAGTCTTGTTTCTGTGAAAACTAGCAATGTTTCGTCGTTAAATTTGGTTTTGAATAGTGGGATGAAGCTACATTCGTGGATAGATTATGATTCGAGCTCAAAACAATTGGAGGTTAGGTTGAGTAAGTTTGGTCTTGCCAGGCCCTACAACCCACTGTTAGTGCATCGTATTGATTTGGGTAAAATGTGGAGAAATGGAGAAGTGTTCGTTGGATTGAGTTCATCTAGTGGAAATTCAAAGCAGACTAGTAACGTGTATGCCTGGAAATTTAAAACAAGAAGTGTTCCAAAGTGGCTACATTCACAGCCAGTGGATCCTCGGGTGTTTTCTAATGTACGTGGTGAGGAGAAAAGAGAGAATAAGGGATGGGTCTGTGTTCTGGGATTTCTATCTGGTTTGATCATGATGATTGGGTTTGGAGCCTTGATAGCGGTTGTTATTATGTTCTTGTGGGCAATATTTGAAAATAGCCGGGAGACAATAGTAACAATCCCAGCAAAGTGCAAGGTGCAGCCAGGTGATTTCAAGTACCAAAAGATCAATGTAGTTATAAATGATAACTCGGTTGATGTTAAGCATTAGATCATGTTAGTGTAATTGTGGTGTATTTATGTATTTTTATGCTTTGTACTGTAATGTGATGGCAAGCTTTATAGTTTCTGTTACACAGCATGATGAAGGAAGCCAGATGTTTGTGTTCAGGAACATGAATGTTAAGTTTTAGTGTTTCTGTTCATGTTCTTTGATTCTGCTAATTCTAGGACCGCCATGTCTATTTCTATTATTTCAAATGCAAAGTGTTTCTGTGATTGTGTTTTAGATTCCCGTTTGACTCCCATTAATTTCTCTTTTTCTTTCTCATTCTCATTTTGATTCTTCATTTCAACTACACATTCTCCGAATAAAATAATATTACACATAAATCAAAAAAATTTCATCACTTTTCCACCACACATTCTCGTCAATCAGTATTCCAAAATTTCTATTATCCACAAAATGGGTTTCAAACAGGGGCTAAAGTCAGTATTTTTTTCTCTAGAATGTAAAATAATGTGTTTTAATTGAAATTTTAACNAAGCTCCTGTTTGACACCCATTAATTTCTCTTTCTCTTTCTCATTCTCATTCTTCATTTCAACCACACATTCTCCAAATAAAATAATATTACACACAAATCAAAAACTTTTCATCACTTTTCCACCACACATTCTCGTCAATCAGTATTCCAAAATTTCTATTATCCACAAAATGGGTTTCAAACAGGGGCTAAAGTCAGTATTTTTTTCTCTAGAATGTAAAATAATGTGTTTTAATTGAAATTTTAACTAGATTTTACGACTTTGCATGGACTTCGAGTTTAATTTCATGATTCTATAAAGTGCTTGTTGTCTATCTACTGCACCTGCTAGGATATTGATCATAAATATAACCTTTTGATACTGAGTCATTGCCTTAAGAGGGGGGATCAACAAGCTCTATATAAGCATTTAAAGATGTTTGTCAATTGATGAAGCTCTATTTCTTCTACTGCTAGAATAGTAGTATCTTTGCTTCACATTGTAGAATCCATTCACATTCTGTTGTCTCTATATGGATTAACAGTCTATCCACCTCTTCTGACATTTCTGTTTATATCCTGGGATGTTTTGATTTTCTTTTTATTTAAAAGCATCATAAGTTTTCAGTAATCACTGCATGCAGCTGAATCATAACTGTGGATATTTTAGTTCTATTTGAACTTGTGTTTTCGACTATAATTATGCCATCACACTCAACTTTGAACTGTTAAGATTTGCCATGTTGTATTGTAGGTTAACTTCTGTAGGTTATGAAAAATCTATTTGTGAAGATAATACATGTTGATGATGCATTCATTAAAAGTCGTGTTAGCTCTGGATGAATCAAAGGCTGTCATCCTGTGGACATGTCCAATAGATTATAGATAATGTATGAACGCACAACCTTTGACAAAGAACAACCTTTTATTAATTTGACAAAATTGTTACAGAGAATTTATCTAGAGTCCTATAGTAGGCCAACTTGCCCAATTTGAACTGTTCGTCTTTGTTTACTCCATGTAGAGTGAATGTGATTTACTGGCCAAGCAAATGGGATCACACTCACAGAGTTTATTTATGTGTATGTTGGTAGGCTGGGAACACTATCCTTTGAGGTAGTACCAGCAGCAGATTTTTCGATATGCTTGTATTCATCTATGCTGTCATGGTGATTGGTATTTCATCAAAACTTATACAAGAGTTATTGTATCATTTTTCCAAAAATCAGTACTTCTCTCCTTCCAGTTAAACTATTAAAGGTGTTTAAAGACTAGTTTCCTTTTGCTTTGACTTAACCTTCTTGGCTGAAAGTTTCTGTAACTAATTCCTGGCATTTGGCATGCTAATATTACCGTTAAAATATGAACGTGGTGTACTTTTGTTAAGGGGGAAGTCCCGAAGGCGAACCCCCCACCTGTGCCGGAGGCCCCTCGGCCAAGCGGATTGTAAATCGAGGAATATGCATGAGTGGCAGGGACTTGAGGGAGAGAGTCAATAGAACATGAACCTAGCCCAGCGGAGCGTCGTCCACCCCCAAAGGGGTGGAGGCCCGACCGCTGAGTTAGGATTGGAACTTGCGATGTCGGAGAATTTCTCCCCACATTACCTCAGGCTTTACTAACTCGCCTATGCCCTTGGGGGCATGAACGTGGTGTACTTGATTTCATTAAGATTGGGATATAATGGAGAGAAAAGTGACTCCTGTGTGTGAGTAATCTTCTTCTCAGACTATTTCCCCCACACAAGGAAATTTTACCTAATGAATTGTGTCAACTGATTGAAAAGGGGGTGTATTCAATAGACACTTTTAATGACTTTTTTGGATTTAAAAAGTTTAGGGGTATTCAATGTAGATTTTTAAAGACTCTCTAAAAGTATTGATATATTCAATTAAGACTTTTATAAACTTTTTAAAGTTACGGTGTATTCAATTAAAATTTTTTAGAAGACTACAAGTTTTAGGGTATTCAAATTTTTATGACTTTTATTGTATATTTATATTGTTTATGATTAAATTATAAAATTTTATATAGACTCATTTATAATTAAATTTAAATATATAGTATTTATATATTTTTTAAAGGTACATTATATTAATAATACTGAATATTAGATTTATTTTTCATATATAATTATTATTTATTTATTTAATTAAGGTCTTAAATTTTTATTCTTTTTAAAATATTTTTTTTTATTATATAGGGGGAAAATAAATGAAAGGGGGAAATGGTGAGAAGTATGACCCATATATGATAATTTCATAATATTGTACTAGATTCACATAAATTCTATCTCAAATGAAAGAATTCAAAAGTCTTTTGAATTCTACAAAAATCTCAAAAAGTTTTAAAGTGAAAGTTTATAAAAGACTTCCACTAATTCCATACAAATCTCTAAAAAAATTCATAAAATCCACACAAGTCATTACTTAAAAAAAGTCCATCAAAGTTTTCAAAAATCTCAATTTAATATACCCCCTTAGATGCCCATCAACAGAAAATGAAAAGATCCGGTGTCGAGGCACGTTCTTATCACATGCACAACAAACAAGGATGAAACTTGCCAATCTGCTTAAAACATAGCTTGTCCTATCTCATCAGAAAAACAAATTTACATGAATAATTGGAAGAATCCCTTTTTGTATTTATGTTCCATTCTCCAGGGAGGTCTCTGTCTGCAGCTCAACAGATGAGCTTTTAAAATCCGCTATCGTCCAACTGATCTGATACAACAAAAGACATGGTTATCAGCACTTAGTAGTCATGACTAATAAATGGATTCTTGCAAAGCGTTAATAGACAGCGAATTTTCCCTACTGCTGCGAAATTAGCATCGAGGAATGACCTAAACGATTAGATTTTTGAGATTTAATGGAGCTTACGAGTATTCTCAAGTATCATTCAACATTGAGGTAAATATTAGCTATCAAGAGAGAGCTATTCTTCATCTCTCTTCCGTTACTACGTTTTTTCATTCTTTTCGAGCCGAAAAGAAAATCGAAAAATGGACAGTCTATTGATTACCCAAAACTGAGGGCAGATATTATTATGCTCATGTACTTGTCCTGCACTCCCCTTCTTTTTCACCTCCAAAAAACCAATCCCATTAGTTACCACTTATTAAATATTTTAACAGGCTACTTATTTATGAAATTGAGCGAATTCCTATTCACAGTTGTGTAATTGTGAATTTTATAGGCTAAAATCCCAAATTGGAAGAGAAGAAAGCTAAATGATGGAAAAGGGACCGAAAGTGCACAAAAATATGACTTTGGGAACCAGAATGCACAATCATTGAAAGTTTAGGGATCTTAGGTTGCAAATTCTGGAGGATGTGACTGAAAGAAAAGTCAAAATATGAGGATCAAATTGTACAAGATAAAATTTGAGAGACTTTACGTGCAATAACCCAAAGGACTGAAGCTGGGAAAAGAAGTAATTGAAGTGGCGCCTAGGCACCACGATTTGGGCTTCAAGACAGAGCCATGCACCAACACCTAGGCGTCCCAACTTCTAGTTGGGCGATTTTTTTGTACTTCAAAATCCAGGGACTCTTCTTGCAATTTGACTGTGACGATTTTTATACTTTTTAAACATCCTTTGCACCCTTTTTTACCATCCTTTCTTCCACATTTTTAAAAACCCCTAGCCTAGAGAGAAAAAGGGAGCAAGCAAAAGGAGAGGAAATATCACACAAAATAAGGGAAATCTTGGAGAAATCATGACCAAAACTAAGCAAGTTTCAAGAATCTGACTAGGGGACGGGTTTATTTCTTTGTCTTGTAGTTCACATTATATTTTCTCAATTATTGTGATGTATTTCTTTAATCGTGTCACTCTATGCCTTTTGAATACAATGGGAAAAATATTTTAATGTTGGGATGAATGAGGAAGCTTGATCGAACTATATTAATTTCTATATTTACTAGTACTGCATAAATGCTTGTGTTTTTACCGTTGTTTTTAGTGTATTATCATTATTGTGGCCACTATGTGATTATGTCGTGATTTGTGTTATTATTGAGAAATTTTTGCACAATTTAGACTGAGATGGTAAAAATCCCAGGTTCTTCTAAGAGATAAAGATTTACACTTAACTCTAAGTAACTATTTGAGTTATTTTCACAAATATGTAATGCTATTAATTGTGTTTAATCGACATTGAGATATAGAATATTAAACTAATTTATTAGAGTTAATTTAACTTGAGAGAGGTAATTATTTAAAATAGGAAAATCGGGTTTAACATGATAAGTGAGCATTTTATAAACTCGTTTGTTGATAACTTAATTTAGTGACAGTCGAGTGGAATTATGAATCCCAACTCAATTAAAATCCAGATTTTCATTATTGTTATAAATGTGTGTTTTAATTGAACGTCAAAATCATTTTCTTTTCGTCTTTAACTTCAAAATCAAATTATTGCTACTACTTAAAGAGTGAGCGATTCAATTCGGTTTGATTATGAAGGGAACCGAGTCAAACCAAGTACCAAAGGAAATGTTAGAAATGGAACCATTGGTTCCATACCCAACTATAGAATTGAATCATCTGGTTCCGATTTGGTCCACTTCGGGTCTTTATATTTAAAAAATTAGAAAAATAAAATATGAAATTACTTGTCAAATTGAAAACGGACAAAAATAGAGTACATTATCATCCTTATAATCTAACGATAGAAAAAATTTAATTGAACAAGACAACAAACAAAAATTCACTTCAAAACTCAAGATCAACGTATAAAAGCTAAAAAATCATAAACTATTAAATATGGTATAAACTGTAAAATCTCAATAAAAAAAATTAATTTTTAAGAAAATTCATATAACAATAGTCTGGTTAATTTAGTACTTCTCAAGAATCATGATTCTTGATTGCCGAACATTTTAAAAACAACAATAAATTTAAATTCTTATTAAAATTGAATAAAAAATATATTTTTCGCATTATAAAATCATGAATTTGTAAATATCTATAAAATTATTTAGATTTGAATTTCAATTACCTTTTAATGGAAAGAAGAAGAAACGTTTGAAAAATGAAATTTTAATATGAGATAATTTTGAGTTCTAATGTTCAAAGATCTAGTGTATCTTGGTGCAAGCAAAAAGAGAAATTTGAGAGAACTGAATTTATTGTTGGTTCTTAAAGTAGCACCGAGAATTGAACCAGAATCGATAGGCTCTCGATGTATGATTCCAAAATCGACCCACTTAGTAGAGGAATCGAAGTCGAGCCTACCGGTTCTATTTGGTTCCTGTCTGATTCAATCGATTATGGGAAAAAATGCTCAACCATACTACTATTAGACTCAATTTTAGTAGTGGAAATCACACAAAACCAGTGTTTTCAAGATTCAATTTTAAATTTCAGATATCAAGTAAAACTTTTCAAAAATTAGATATTTCATTTTTATACAAGCCATAATTATACAATCATCTGCATTTCCTTCTTTCTCTCCTTAGTCTCGACTGTCTCTACATTTCCCACCTCTAACCCTAACTATTCCGACGCTGCACCCACCCCCTCATCTGGCAACGAAACCCCCGCATTTCACTACGCAATGAAGCCGCCCTCATTTCACTGCGCGATGAAGCCGCTGTAGAAGCAACGTTGTGCATTCGAACGACGACGATAAGGCTATTGCGAACTCGCAGTAGTGTTGCATGGCGGTGCACCCGCCACTGCCATAGAAAATAATCACCATTTATCACCGTCGTAGTGTAGCCGCTCGTAAGATTGCCGCAGGCAGTAGAGGGTCGCTCGCACGGGACCACCGTTGTGGCTCCATTAGACCCTTGCCTATTTTGTGGCTCCTTCAGATTCGTCAGATTTAAAGCCCAAACCAGAAAACATGAACCGACAATGGTGGAGGAAGATTTGTGGTTTTCCTATTTTTATTTTATTTTATTTTATTTTATTCATGTTTTTCTAGTTTTGTTTGCAAATGGTTATGTTTTAGTGGTATTTGTAGTGGTGTGGTAGCGGTGTTGGTGGTTGGATGATACTAGGTGGTTGTTGGTGGGGACGCAATGATGGTGGCTTTGGCAGTGATGATGGTGGTTGTGGCGATGGCGTTGGTAGTGCATTTTTGTTGTTGGTAGTGTGGTGGTGTATTTTTAGTGGTGTTGGTGTTGTGTTGTCAGTGGGGTGGTAGGATAGCGTTTGTGACCAATTATTTAATTAATGGTAATTAGCGTAAAACGTCCATATCTTTACACGATTTTGTGCAAAACGTCCCTACTTTTCGTTTCTTGGTGTAGAACGTCCTTACATTTCTAATTTTTGGTGTGAAACGTCTTTCTAGTTTTGTTTGCAAATGGTTATGTTTTAGTGGTATTTGTAGTGGTGTGGTAGCGGTGTTGGTGGTTGGATGATACTAGGTGGTTGTTGGTGGGGACGCAATGATGGTGGCTTTGGTAGTGATGATGGTGGTTGTGGCGATGGCGTTGGTAGTGCATTTTTGTTGTTGGTAGTGTGGTGGTGTATTTTTAGTGGTGTTGGTGTTGTGTTGTCAGTGGGGGTGGTAGGATAGCGTTTGTGACCAATTATTTAATTAATGGTAATTAGCGTAAAACGTCCCTATCTTTACACGATTTTGTACAAAACGTCCCTACTTTTCGTTTCTTGGTGTAGAACGTCCTTACATTTCTAATTTTTGGTGTGAAACGTC
>CAIGRH010174077.1:0-12275 GCA_903798295.1 Fraxinus nigra | reverse complement strand
TTCACGACATCACCACTTCAGGGACTTGGCTAGCCGACTATGTAAGTGAAATAGTTATATTTTTATTTATTATGTATACATAATTTTTTTGTTTATGAATTGAAATAACTCCCTCTATTTTTTTATTGGTGTTTCCTGATATAGCACATCGACCTGACTATGGACTTATTACGTGATCAAGCTCGAAGATATCCAGATCATTTGACATTCCTGGCGACTCATATTGAGCACTGAGTTCGTACAGTTCGTTACCATTGAGCATCAATCGCTTTAACTTATGGGTAATGAGTACATGCTGCCTGAATATATGGCCGAATGGGTCGTAGAGATGTGGTCGAGTGTTGGGGAAAAGCCATTGGAGGGTTGTATGCATATATATATATACATTCTAGTGATCGTGAATCATCACTTTATTACCATGGAGATTGTCAACTCTAACTCCACTATATATGTGTATTACTCCGACCATTCCTATCTGACACAAGGCCAGCTCGAGCATAACTTGGAGCCATTTTCGGTGATCGTTCTCTTAATGGCTTCTCGAGTCGGTGTGATTGTGAAGGACAAACTAGCCATCTTGCGAGACACAATGATAGCGAGACAATCGAGATTGTAAGTATTTATAATTTTTTTAACTTGGAAACTTAGTTTTTAGCTGCACGGTACCGTACTAACACGTTATTATTCAATTGGTAGGGTGATTGCGGCATGTTTGACATAAAATATATTGAATTTTTGGGTATACGACATAAGGTTCATAGAATCAACCAATCATGGATACAAATTTGGAGGAATAAATTAGCGTACTATTTGTATGAATTCGTGTGTGATTCGTAAACATTGTACATTTAATTGTTGATTTATTTATCAAATAATTGTAAATATTGTTAAACTCATATACACGTTGTATACTTAATTGTTTATTCATTTATCAAATAATTGTAAATATTGTTAAACTCATATACACATTGTATATTTAATTATTTATTCATTTATCAGATAAATGTAAATATTGTAAAACTCATGTAAACATTGTATATTTAATCGTTTATTCATTTATCATATAATTGTAAATATTGTAAAACGCATATAAACATTGTTATATTTAATTGTTTATTCATTTATAAGATACTTATAAATATTGTAAACTCAAGTAAACATTGTACATTTAATTATTTATTCATTTATTAAGTATTTGTGCTCTAGGTCCCTCAACTATGATTTTGTACAATTTGGTCCTTCATTTCACAACGATACCATTATACATCGGTCTAATTGTAATTTAGGAGAATCTGACTTATACAAAATTGATGAGTATCTACGCGGTCGAGGAAACTCTCTGGTAGATGGTATTTTAGACATACGTGAACGTCCAGGACCATGAGGTTAAACTTGCGGTGGCAACAAACTACTAAGTGTGAGAATATGGTCAGGAACTTCCCACTCGGCTTCATTAGGCCTAGGAAATATAGTCTTAGCATACACTGCTCTCCAATAATAAGCCGTGTAATAAGGAGAGCATAATATCCTCACTGCAAAGCCTTTATACATAGCTACCGCGACTGCATGCTCACATGGGAACCTCTCCAACTAAAATCGATGACAAACACGTGTTATCAGTCAAGTCCACCATGTATGTCATATTACGTGCACATTTNCTCTCCAATAATAAGCCGTGTAATAAGGAGAGCATAATATCCTCACTGCAAAGCCTTTATACATAGCTACCGCGACTGCATGCTCACATGGGAACCTCTCCAACTAAAATCGATGACAAACACGTGTTATCAGTCAAGTCCACCATGTATGTCATATTACGTGCACATTTCATGGAGAAGCACAACTCATCCAGTGGTTCCACATACAACTTTCTCACAAGCTCTGTTGCCTTGAAGAGTTTAACCTCTTGAGTCGGGCCTAGTACGCTAGTGCAACTTTGTGTTTCCGCACGTCGGTCATGAAACCACTACTGTAACTTGTTACGAATGTTATCAATCATTGGAAGGATTGGTAACTTGCGATCCTTCTTGAATAATGCGTTGAGCCGCATCGTTTGACATCATCATGTTTTATCAACGACCTAGAAAATGTGATCGCATCCAGTGTTCAATCCCCATATTTGCCAGATACTCTCATGTCGGTAACGATTTGCTTCCTATTTCCACCATGAACATATTACAGTCTTCAACACTATAAGTTTCGGCCGCTCTCCGGAACAATAAAATGATGCATGTGTCTCGAAAGTTAGTCTTAAGGTTGTCTTGTATATGGTACATACAATATCCATGATGTTCCTCGAAAAATACTTCGACGATACCATTTATTGTAGACTATCTCCGATTAGTTATGTAGGTAAGGTCCTCGACTTCCTCGATTATATCTCTCAACTTTGTGAAGAACTAACGCATCAACAATATCGAATGCAAGAGGGTAAATTTGGATGTTGGCATCTTGACCTGTAGCAATAATCAACTTGCCTTCGTATATAGCTTTCAGAGTTTACCATCGACTAGAATTAGGGTTCACATCACATTTTGAAATACCTGAATGCATTGTCCAAGAGCTATGAAAAAGACTTAAAGCAATTCTCGCCCTCTGTCTCAATAAAAAAGGTCGAGCTAGGATTAGTTGTTCCCAGGTTATGGCAATATTTGGCCAGTTTAGCATAGTTCTCCTCAGTTGAGCCTATTAAATCCTAAGCTCACGATAGTTATGCCGGTGCGCGCACACAAGCATTTTTCACAGATGAATCTTTAGTTTTCTTTCGGGGATTCAAACTCTTTTGGAAACCAAATTGGACGTGATTTTAACCTATTTTCTAACATTTATAAATAGAGAAGAGGGGTTACACATAAAAAAAAAACCTATCTTACCTCTTCATACAAAATATTATTTTCAAATTCAAGAACAAGAGGGGCAATTACTATATTTTAAGATGAGATTAGGCCGTAGCAAGGAATTGAATGTCAATTACATCAAGATTTTGAAGAATTCAACCTTGGGCTTGAAGATCAACTTCTTTTGATTTATTTCATGATCCGGTTGATATTTTTCTATTATTCTTTTTGTAATTTATATATTAACATGATAGGCTAGATCCGTTTTCGTATTGGATGAAAATGAACCCTATTTGTTATTTGCTTTAATTCGAGACTAGTAGTTTAATTCATTTTTTGCGTTTCTTGATTAATTTTGCATACCAATTGCATTATTTAATTGATTGACTATCAATTAGATAATTAATTGCTTGTTGTAGTGTTGGGAGACTCACAATAAGTTTAGAACACAGCAAAATTAACATATATGCAATAGGAGTTAGGAATAACATTTTTCACGTGTGCAATCATATAGATAATCTAAATTTTAATGCATTCTAATAATTTGAGTTTGGGTTTGGAATAGATTCAGGTCGTGGTTAGGATATATTTAATTTTTCTTGGAAGAGAAAATCATATATCATTTCTTTATCGATTGTTAAGAACGCATGAACGAAATTAGATTACAAATCAAGCATTGAAATCGATAGCAATAGGCGGATTCGAGATCCAATGCTACAAATCAAGAATTGAAATAGATACCAATAGGCGGATTCGAGATCCAATACAATCATCCATAAATTGATAAAAACACCTTTTTAAAGCTTTCTTAGATTAACTAAATATAGAATAAAATCAACCTCTCTTTCGTTTACATAATTCGAATCCCATAAAAAGTTAGTGAACTTGAATTGAATTTATTCCCTGTGGGACAGTACTCTCAACTTATCAATTCTATTATTTATCAACGATCTTGTACGGTTGTGGGTTTTGCATGAACAAGTTTTTAGCGTGTTGTCATAAAGTAAAGTGTTTAATTTTAGTCTATTAGTTTATATATGATTTGAATTTTTTTTATTTATTTTTGTTTCGTTATTTTTGGCTACCCACCCTATCTCTTTTGTGCTTGGTATTCTTTTAGGTACTATTCAACGGTATATGCAAGATTCTATTGATGGCAGGGGAGTAAAATTTTTTGCAACAAGTAATCTCAACATGGATGATGAGGATATGTTTGTAGATGACATAAATTGTGAGCTTTATAATGGGATGCATTATACTACGCAATGCTTGTATACATGCACTAATCCCTTTATGTCCAAGCTTCTGCGGTTTAAACAATTTTTAAGATGTTGATGCATGAGGGCGAATATGTATCTACACATCTAGATGATGACATCATTCTTAAGGGGGTTGGACCTCTCCTATTGAACGAAAATGCACTTGCAAAATATTACGATAAACTTTCTATGTTGGATGAAAGCAAAATACGCACAAGAAATTCTATATTTTGGGACGAATTTAAAAGGTGTGGATATAATCCACTTGAAAAGGTTGAAGGAATGAATTATCATTGCCAGTGAATTTAGACAATGAACTGACTATTCAACTCGATGAGATATCAAAAATTGAAGAAGAGTATAAAGAGGATGACAAACTAATTACAAAGGAATCAAGCGAAGAAGTGGTAATTAATGATGATGAAATTAACACACATTCTTTCGACGTCATTGATTGTCCAACAATTGAATTTGTGATTAAGTTCGAGAAAGAAGAAGTCTACATAGTTGATTGCGAATCAGATGGAAGAGGCAAATCATATCACATTGAATAAGGCTAGGTTAATGTTTGGAGAATCAATAAAAAGTGGATCAAAGTTAAAATAAGCAAACTAAGCAAGACATCAAAAGCTTTCTTTAGAATTTCATGATACAGAATATCAAAGTTAAGCTAATGACTATAAATAAGAGCTTATTGGGAGGCAACTCAATTTTCTTTCTTTTTGTTTATTTTACTACTAAGATATAGGATTGGTAATTTTTATTGCTTTTAGTAGTGTTGACGTTGAAAATTAAACAAGTAAATTTCAAGCCAACTTTAAGGAGAAACACGACTTTGATTAATTGTCAACCTATGGTTACAAGTGATTCAACTACCCATATCTATGTTTATAGGAGATTTTGAAATATTAATAATGTAAGAAGATTAGTAGTGTGTAAAGCTGTGTCTTTTTTTCTTGTTTTCTTCTTTCTACAACTATTTCCTCTTTTATAGGAAAAAATATACATGCTTCATTAATTTCCCATCTTGTCACCTGCAATCCCGAACTGGAGAAATACACATGTTGGAATAATTCATTTGGCCACCGAGCTCGACCTCACAGTTTCAAGATGAGTAAATCTTTACAGGTGGGCCACAGTAATTAATGGAGCATTTCTCGGAGAAATAGCTTAATTATTCGATCAGGGCTTATGTAAGCACTGATGTAAGATTATTCCCTTTGAATTTTTCTGATTAGTTGGTTCGTTGATTTTGTCAGTGATCATCAATCATTAGAATCTCTTTTCCTTGAAAGACTACAAAATCTTATTGGGCACGCTAACCATCTGAGCTGAACTCACATTGTCACTTGCTCATCATGTGTATTAATTCAATCTGACAGACCTCTTAGCTCGACATGTCAATAGATACCTCCTAGGTTAGTACGGACCTTAGTATGTACTGACCTAATAAAGTGACTGGTACAATTCCCAATTTTCTGTAATCATTACTTCAATTAATGACAAGGACACATGTCATTCATTTACTCGCATATGAGCTGCATGGCATGTTCCTTCTTCTAGAAGCTTAGGCTTGTGATCGTTGATTTCATTTTGATTGATTGAAATTTCACCCATTGATATTCTTTTTCTTTAAGTAACTTTTCACTCTTTATTCCCTTACTTTTTGCATTCGAATATTTAGACTTTTGCTTCAAAAATTTTCTTTGCTTTTCCACCTTCTTTGAGTGAGGTCTTCATCCATGTATTCCTTTCTTTTAATCAGAATACATTTCTTTTTACGCTTTGATTTCCTTTTTCCCATTTTCTTATATGAGTTCGGACGAATCTCATGTGCAGTCCTGGGAAAATAATCAGAAAGAATTTGTACCATCTTCGTCTACCCTGTCTTTAATCCTTTATCTGCCAGTTCAGATTTTCAGGAAGTTTTTATTCCTGTTCCCATTTCTTCTTTTTACCCTCCTCCACCTAGTCCCATTATTTTGTCTAACTCCCCTAGGAGAATGGAACACCGTCGAAGAATGATTACATGGAAAGCTGATTCACATAGGTCGGTAGCTACAGCGGACACCCTAGATACTATTAGGGCTAAATATAATGTACCTTCGTCTGTAGAACTAGTCATCCCATCTTCCACTGATCGAGCTCATACTTCCTCTATGGGGTGTGTGGCCCTCAATACAGCTATCTTCCAGGCTGGGTTGAGGCTTCCTTTTCCCAAAGTTATTCGAACATTCTTTTCACCTTAAAGAATAGTCCCTATCCAGCTTTGTCCAAACGGATGGAGAACCTTGATTACGACTTTAATCTTATGGAAACAATTAGAGTATCCCGAGCTGAGTGTAGCCCAATTTAATGCCCTTTTCACCTTTAAGGAAGATGAGAAAAATACCGACTAGTGGTATACCAGTGTTAGACCTAAAATTAGGAGACCTTTAGTTTTAAATACCCTTTCTTCAATTAAAGGGTGGAATGAAGAGTTCTTCTACACCTTGGGGGATTGGCAATTCCATCCTGCTGAGGTGGATATGGAGGACGTAGTTCCTACCTTTTATCATCCTTTATGTGAGTAGCTGTTATCTCTATTCTTACTTCGGGTTTCGTATTTAGAATTATTATTCTGATGCTCTTTCTTTTTTCTTTTTGCAGTTTACCAACCTTGCTACCTAAGTTCGATTCTTGAAAGGTAGGCAGATTTAATCCGAGCACTTTTCAACAGGCAGAGAGAGGTCTTGTAAATTTGTTATCTCAGACGAAAACTTGTTCCAAGCTCAGCTCTAAACAGACCTTCTACTTTGGTGCCTACCTCCTCTTATAAGTGAACTAAATACTATTGCATACATGTATATGAATGTTTTGGTCTTAATAATGACATCTTTTCATTTTTAGGTCAAAGTCTAGAAATGAGGAGCTTTCGAGCAGCAAGGACAGCCCAAGTAGCTGAGGTTGCTAAACAAAAACAAAATGAAGTTCATGTAGAGGACCGACCTGATAAGGTAGAGGCTAATGTTGAGGCTGAGACTGAATAGCCACTGAAACAACATCGCTCTGCCGAGCTAGAACCTATTCTAGTCCCTGTATCTTCTTCACCTCAGCCCGCTCCTACTCTTACCGCCGCCACCATTGTTGCTACTGCCTTATTTTCAAGGCCTCAAGAGAGGTGTCCTGAATTGTAGAGGCCAGATGTGAAATGCCTGGTGGGGAGCAGACCTGAAATTTTTCTGGATTTTCTTTGGGCTTCTTCTCCATTAAGGGAGTTAATCGTTGCCTTTCCATCTCCTTTGAGGGATTCTGCATCCCTGATGGTTCGAGGTTGGAATAATAGAGAGCATAGATTTCTTTCTGAGATGCCCATTGGAGAGAGCATCATTTCAGCCTAACTCCATTGCCATCGAACAATTCTTCAAATGGCATATGTGACAGAAAAGGTAAGTTCCTTGCCCTTTTTTGAGGATTCTTTATTTGAATTATTCGTACTTCTTAACTAAACATTTGTTCTTTTAGGTCAAAGCTAAGCTCGACAAAATGCTCGAAGTGAGTGATCGAGCAATATGATGTTTGAGAAGATTGAGGCAGAAAAGATAGCCTTGCTAAGAAAGAAAAGGATTATGAAGATCGCTTCAACAAAATTGGAGTACAGCTTAATGCTGCTATCTCTTTAGAACATAAACTGATGGATGATAATAAGACCTTGGCGGATGAGAATAAGGTCTTAAAGATCAGGGGTGAAAAGGCCAGCATCCGAGTTGAATAGGAGAAAAAAGGGCCGATGAAACAACTGTTCAAGCTGTAGTTGTCAAGAAAGATGTTAAGCTGCAGATCTCAAAAGCTGTAGAGAATTGGAGGGCCATGGAGTTTGATGCCATAGCTCAAGAGGCATATGTCTTGGCTATTGGCGAGATCATTCAGCGTATCAACAAAGAGTGGTCGAACTAAGACGTTGCTTTTTTGGAGGAGGCTCATAAGCAGCAACAAAAGGAAATGGAACAGTTACTAAAGGCAGCTAAGATCCATACCACTTTTGAAGACATAGCTCCCCAAGATCCCCTAGCCCCTTAGTTCTTCATGTACTTTTTTAAGTAAAACTTTTGCCTTTAGGAACTCTTTTATAATGTTTTGATTTTATGAATGAATGAAAATTTCTGCTTAAGTGATTTTGGGCTTTATATTCGAATGATGTATAAAACTTCTTATGGTTCTAAAGGTCGCAACACATATAGTTTTGGCTTGACTTACTTTGTGAGCAAAGTTCAAGATATTCTTTTTAGAAATCGCACTAAGTGTTGTTGCACTTACAACCTTAGCTTGGTCTGCTTCACGAGCAGGGCTTTTAGGGATTTCTTTGCAAGAATTCGCACTAAGTGTTGTAGTACTTACAACCTTAGCTCGGCCTGCTTGATGAGAAGGGCTTTTAAGGATTCCTTTATAAGAATTCACACTAAGTGTTGTAGCACTTACAACCTTAGCTCGGCATACTTCATGAGCATGGCTTTTAGGGATTCCTTTATAGGAATTCCCACTAAGTGTTATAACACTTATAACCCTAGCTCGGCCTGCTTCATGAGCAGGGTTTTTACGGATTCCTTTATAAGAATTCGCACTAAGTGTTGTAGTACTTACAACTTTAGCTCGGCTTACTTCATGAGTAAGGCTTTTAGGGATTCCTTTACAGGAATTCACACTAAGTACTGTAGTACTTACAACCTTGGCTTGGCCTACTTCATGAGCAGGGCTTTTAGGGATTCCTTTACAAGAATTTGTACTAAGTGTTGTAACACTTACAACCTTAGTTCGGCTTGCTTAATGAGCATGGCTTTTAGGGATTCCCTTACAGGAATTCATACTAAGTGTTGTAGCACTTACAACCTTAGCTTAGCTTGCTTCATGAGCAAGACTTTTAGGTTACCATGTCAACATCTTCATACATTAGGAACATCATTTTTATTACAAACAACCATACAATATAGCTATCTTTTACTGATAGTGTTTTTTGAGATGTTCTGCATTCCAAGGATGTGATAGGAGTCTCCCTTCCATGTCTTCCAGCTCATACGCTCCTCTAAGCAGGACTCTAGTCACCTTGTAAGGACCTTCCCAGTTGGGTCCTAAAGACCCAGAATTGACTTCCCTTGTTGCCAAGAAAACTTTTCTTAATACAAGGTCACCGACTTCAAACTCTCTTTTTCTTACCTTCTGATTGTAATACTTTGCATTACGCGTTTGTATATGGTGTTCCTAATCCCAGCCTCATTTCTTTTTTCTTCTAGCAAATCCAACTCTCATCGTAACACTTTCTCATTCTTATCCTTATTATACATCAATATTCGGATAGAAAGGATTTCCACTTCAAGATGGATTACCATCTCCACTCCGAAAGCCAAAGAGAAAGGAATTTCTCCTGTACTGCTTCAGGTCGTGGTACGGTAGAACCACAGTACGATGAGGAGTTCTTCAGTCCATCCTTCCTTGAGAGCATCAAGCCTGGCTTTAAGTGTGTGCTTTTATTGCTTCCATTTGTCCATTAGCTTGATGATGATTGGGCGTGGAGAAGTGCCTTTGTATCCCAAAGATTTCAAAGAAATTTGAGAAACACGAGTTATCAAATTGCTTCACATTGTCTGTCACAGTGGAATGTGGTATCCCAAACAGCCATACGATAGATTTCCATATGAACTCCGTGGTTTTGTGCTCGGTTATTTTGGCTAAAGGTTCAGCTTCCGCTCATTTGGTGAAGTAATCAAATGCTACAATTACAAATTTTGTTCCTCCATTTTCTGTTGGCATGGGACTGATCATATCAACCCCCCATTTGGAGAAGGGCCATGAAGCCATTACACAGTTTAGCTCATTTGGTGGAAGGTTGATTTTAGGGACAAACCTTTGACATTTGTCCCATCTCCTGGCAAACTCCAAAGTTTCTTTTTTTATAGAAGGCCAAAAATATCCCTGGCGCACAATTTTGTGGGCTAGCAATTGTCATCCAGCATGATTTCCACATATTCCTTCGTGCACTTTCTCCAAGGCACGCAATGCCTCCTCCTCATCCAAACATCTAAGCAAAGGAAATGAATACCCTGGCTTATATAGGATGTCATTGGCTAAAGTACATCTGGCTACTTTCGTGCGGAGTTTTCTTGCCATGATATGGTCTTCTGGGCATGACCCTATTTTTAGGTATGTAACAATTTCATCCATCCATGTCTGTTTGAGGTCAGTTGTTATGCAAATTGCCTCAAACTCTTCAATAGTGGGACGACAGGTTCTTCCTACTAGGATTAAACTTTTCAATCCCTTCGCTTGTTATAATCGAGCTAAGGTGTCGGCGTAGCCATTTTGAGTTCTGGAAATTCGTTTAATTTGTACACCCTTGAAATCTTTCAGCTCTTGTTTAACAATCGAAAGGTACCTGTTTATCCTTTCCTCCTTTGCTTGATAACCTTTGTTGACCTGCTTTACTACTAGTTGGGCATCGTTGTATACTACAAGTTAATTGATCTTCATTTCTTTCGCCATTCTTAGGCCAGCTGTGAGGGCCTCATATTCAGCTTCGTTGTTTGAAGTACTAAAGTCGAATGGCAATACTTCACAAAGCAATTGGTGTTTGGGGCTGATCAAAATAATTCCAGCTCTTGCTTGTGTTTCTGTAAATGATCCATCAGCAAAAAGTCTCCATGGTTCATTACGACAGGATTTCTCTACCAAGTCTGAACTAAATTCCACAACGAAGTCGGTAAGAGCTTGTCCTTTAACAGAGGTTCATAGTTTGTATTTTATATCAAATTGACTGAGCTCAACTGCCCACTTAACCAATCTTCCTAATGTGTCTGGTTTCTGCAAGACTTGCCTCAATGGGTAATTAGTTAAGATCTCAATCGGATGCTCCAAAAAGTAAGGTCTTAACTTCCGGGCTGCGATGACCACCACATAAGCTAGCGTCTCCAATGGAGAGTAGCAGAGCTCGGCTTCATGCAAAGCTTTGCTGATGTAATAGATGTGGGGATGTATCCCTTCTTCTTCCCTGACTAACATTGCGCTAGGGCATGTTTTGATACCGCTAGATATAATATCAACGTCTCCCTTATTTTTGGTTTTAACAATACATGTGGGTGAGCCAAATGCAACTTTAGTCGGTCGAATGCAAGTTAGCATTCAGATGTCCATTCAAACTTCTTCACTCATTTCAATACGTCAAAGAAAGGTTTGCATTTGTCTGTTGACCTTGACATAAAATGGCTAAGGGCCGCGATTCATCCAGTCGAGCTTCGAATTTCTTTAGGTCTGGTAGGAGAGTGCATCTCAATTATGGCTCTTATCTTTTCCGAATTAGCTTCAATTCCTCTATGATTCACCAACCTCTCTATTTCCTTTGATCTGCCCTACACCATGAAACGTGGAAAACTTGAGGGAATAATGGTACATGGACACAATTGCTTTAAGGTTGAACCACAAAGGATGTCCCATGATAGCATCATAAGGGGATTTTGAGTCGAGAACCACAAATTATGTATTCAACTTAGCTTGACAAGTGGATTCTCCAAGCTCTATAGGGCGTTTGATTATCCCTTTCATTATAGAGAGAGAACCATTAAGCCTCAAAACCATACTTGGGTAAGGTTTAAGCAGCTCATGGGGATCCAAATTCATTCTCCGCACGATCATGGAATTAAACTCGACACGTGATCCGTTCAATACACTCCAAGTATACTAGTGTCACCTTTAACTATTTATGTGATGAGGACAAATCACAAATTCGAATAGTGAATTATTCAACACTACAACCTTCCAATACAAGGTGCCAACCGTTATACATTGATTGTGAACAAATTATTTATAACTAAAATATAAATTGTGTCTATTGTACTTCTCAACGCAAATACCCAATTTATAATAGGGAAAATTGTAGGCACGGTACCAAACATTTCAACTTTTTTGCAGACTTTGCCCAAACCTTTGTTTTGTGTCACCCACGGTGCCAAACATTTAAATAATTCACACTTGGAGTCCAAATGGACAGTTTCTGTCTTGTTGATGACGAAAACATTTAGTTGACCTCAAAAATTAAAAAATATTATAATTTTCACCAAATAGACAAGGGTAGTTTCGGAATTACACACAATTTCCATCAAATAAGTTAAAAATAAATTAAAAATTCCAAAAATAATAATAAAAAAAACAATTG
>CAIGRH010174038.1:1689-22040 GCA_903798295.1 Fraxinus nigra | reverse complement strand
CCCCCCCCCCCCCCCCCCCCCCCCCCCCCCCCCCGCCCCCGCCCCCCCCCCCCCCCCCCCCCCCCCCGGCCGGGCTATGTGTAATTTTATTTTTTTTTATATTTTTTAACGTATTAGCCTGATCTATAATTTGGCCCTAAATCCGTTTATGGGGCTAAGTGATATGATGACTCGATGGCGTAACGTATAAGATGTAAATATTTTGATGAAAGAGACCATTCAGGAAAAAAAAAAACATCATCGTGATTAAACAATTAGAAGTTAAGTTGATTAGTTTGATTTCGTTCAATACTACCAAACACGTCAAATAATGGACTATTATTAACCTTATTTGGATTAGACCTCTAATTAATGACTTAATTCTAATTATGGTTAACATATATCCACCGTAATGTGATGAGAGTTTAACTGGATATTTAATAATTAATTACTTCCTCCGTCACGTACTTGCTTTATTTTTCACACGGATTAAGAAATTTTATCTATTGTTATTGGTAAAATAATTTTTGCCAAACACTTACCTAATTTACCTTTATTTAGTTATCAATAACTAATAGTAAATTATTATTGAAATAAATAAAGAAATATTAATAAATGAATAAAATAAAACATTCTTAATAAAGAAATAATTGCGACAGAAAAATAAATATAAAAGGGACTGACTAGGGTGGAATTAATATCCCGGAGGTTTCGAAGCACCCACACAACACCAACTCCACGCGAAATATGCCAAGACACCGTTTTCACAAACAATGCAATCTCTCCTATAAAATAGAGGAAAACCTAACAAAAAAGAGAAAATTTCGGCTCTCCAAATCAAAGAGAAAGGGAAAGAGAGAGAATGGCATAATCAAGACAACCTCTTCATTAGGGGCTGTTTTGATTTAAACAAAACCCATTTCCATTTTATTGGCATTTGGGGGTTGGATTTGATTTTGGATTTGGGACAATTTTTGGGCACATAGATCTGTTGTTTTTTCTTCTGTTCTTGAATTTCCTTGATTTGATTCATTTTTTCGTCAATGGGTGATAACAAGAAGTATATTTCATATGATGAATTGAAGAAACACAACAAATCTGATGATTTGTGGATTTCAATTCAGGAGAAGGTTTACAACGTAACAGATTGGGCTAAGGAACACCCAGGTGGGGATGTCCCACTCCTGAATTTGGCTGGCAATGATGTGACGGATGCATTCATTGCTTTCCATCCAGGTACTGCCCGGAAACATCTCGACAGATTCTTTACTGGGTATTATTTGGGTGATTTTAAGGTTTCTGAGGTTTCTAGGGATTTTAGGAAGCTTCATTCTGAGTTTTCGAAAGCAGGGATGTTTGAAAAGAAGGGCCATGGAGTGATTTATTCCCTATGTTTTGTTGCGTTGTTACTTTTCACTTGTGTTTATGGTGTATTGTGTTGCGATGGTTTCTGGATCCATATGTTTTCTGGAGGATTGCTGGGGTTTCTGTGGATGCAAGTCGCTTATTTGGGCCATGATTCGGGTCATTATCAGATTATGACGACCCGTGGATTCAATAAATTTGCTCAAATTCTCACTGGCAATTGTTTAACTGGAATCAGTATTGCTTGGTGGAAATGGACTCATAATGCTCACCATATTTCTTGCAATAGCCTTGACTATGATCCCGATCTTCAACACTTGCCAATGTTGGCAGTCTCTTCAAAGTTATTTCACTCGTTGACATCCCAGTTTTATGGTAGAGAACTGACATTTGATTCTGCGTCAAGATTTTTTGTGAGTTACCAGCATATTACTTACTATCCAGTAATGTGTGTTGCCAGGGTCAATCTTTATCTGCAGACACTCTTGTTGTTGTTCTCGAAGAGAAAAGTTCCCGACAGGGCATTCAACATATTAGGAATCTTTGTTTTTTGGAGTTGGTTTCCTCTCCTCGTTTCATGCTTGCCAAATTGGAACGAGAGGGTGTTCTTTGTTCTGGCAAGCTTTTGTGTATGCTCAGTTCAACATATCCAATTCACTCTGAACCATTTCGCAGCGAATGTTTATGTAGGAGCACCCAAGGGGGATGATTGGTTCGAGAAACAAACAAGTGGAACAATAGACATCGATTGCTCATCTTGGATGGACTGGTTTTTTGGTGGATTACAATTCCAGCTAGAACATCATTTGTTCCCGAGGCTTCCAAGGTGCCACTTGAGAAATATTTCTCCTGTGGTTCGGGAACTATGCAAGAAACACAACTTGCCTTATCGGAGTTTGTCCTTCTTTGAGGCCAATGTGTGGACCCTAAGGACACTCAGGGCCGCTGCCTTGGAGGCTCGGGATTTCTCTAATCCTATTCCAAAGAATTTGCTCTGGGAAGCTGTTAACACTCATGGATGAGGATTCCATGGTAACGTCTGAAAGTTTTTTATGATTATTTTGATTCTGTTCACTGCTTCTCAAGGTGTAATAATTCTACTAGTTGAATATGGTAAGACAGATTGCACTCATGAGAAGTTTTCTTTTGATAATTTTAAGAACATTTTTTCCTGTTTGATTCTGAAATAGTACCTAATATCATTCTGTTTACACACTACTGTACTGTTACTTAGTTACACTTCCATACGGAGATTTTTGTATATAGAGCTTTGTACTTTGCGAGTACACTGATCTCATGCCAGTTGTATTTACTGCACCAGTAAATAACTTGATCAAATTATATGAAATTAATGCATTTAGATGTTGCTAATGTCTTCATGCTTTGGAAAGGATGGTGTGCGCAAAAGTGTAATAAGTAGATACTGCTTTTGGGTAGATACGAAAAGTCAGTCGAGCTAGAACTTCGAAACCTCTTATCGGTAGGTTGTGGTGGAAGGAATAACCTAGTGGACCGGTAACAATAACATGTTTGACCAAACTTAAACAGGAAGCAAACTCTCTTAAGAAGTAAGAAAACCAACTCTTTTTATTAGAAAAAAGTAAACACTATACAATTTTCTTGTACTAAAATTCTAAAGCATCTTTTAAAGAAAAGTCAACACACATTTGGAAGAAAAAATTTCTTAAGACTTAAGATTCGAACATGTATCTTTTCAAGAACAATTAGGCTAGCCAAACATGCTCTTATTGAGTTCATATATCTTGTTTATTATATTGTTTAGTCTTGTCTAGTAATAAAACACAGCAATTGACGGCCTAGTTGTTCTTGAAATGTAGCAATGACAACCATCTTTAATTCATGTACAAGAAAATGTAAACACGGATACAGAACATCTTGCTAGATTATAGTTTCTCACTTCATTACATACATTTTAGACATGGGCTTTAATGGAAGAACTATAGCCAGTTTGATTATCATTGTGTTTGGACCAAAGAATTACACCTCCATACTTGTCAGAATCTTTAGGAGTTGGAAGAATTTCTGAAATCAGAACATTTGCAGGAATAAAGCCACTCCCAACTGCATCTGGTGCTACTGGTAGTCCTAGGAAAATCCTTTTAGCAGGAATAGTTGAAATCCATTGTTACCATTCATTTTTGAGGTTTGCAGCCTTTCCAGAAGAGTATTGACAAGGCGTGTTATTGTAAAATTGAACCTGGTAGTTAGCCGAGAAGGCCTGTTTTCAAGGCACCTCCACGGCTCCACCCATGCATCAGGATATGGGAATTCAGGAGCTGCAGTTTAGTAAATCTTCTTACCTCGTGTTCTGTATTTGGGAAAGGTACCTTGCAAGTTCATCCCAGTGCTGAGCAGTCCCACATACGATATCAAAATCGATCCCATCTAAAATGGCTTCACAGAGGACGAGATGATAATTGTCCCCAAGAAGTTGTTCCAGATGCTAATAGCAACTTGTCTCACCTCCCGAGGAGGTGAGGTAATATCTATCCGCCCTACCTTCCATAGAAAGCATTACTTTGATTCCTTTGGCTTGACACGACTGGATATCAGAGCTCAATCTGGTGCATCCATTACTGTTCAGATCACTGTGCCCGGCTAGATTTATTGTTGGTGTCTGTCCATTGCCAAATGTTGCTAGGAATCCTAAAATCACAAATTGATGGTTTTCAATCCCACAATTTCGATCCAATGTCCTCTCATTTCCATTCTGTCCCCAATAGATAGCAATTTCTCCAGCTTCAGAACTCACCACTAGCATTAATATCACTAGTGGAAGAATCATAGCTGATTTCTTAAGAACCATATTGATGAGGAAAAAATATTGATAGGCCCGAGCTCGAGCTACTNTGGCTTGACACGACTGGATATCAGAGCTCAATCTGGTGCATCCATTACTGTTCAGATCACTGTGCCCGGCTAGATTTATTGTTGGTGTCTGTCCATTGCCAAATGTTGCTAGGAATCCTAAAATCACAAATTGATGGTTTTCAATCCCACAATTTCGATCCAATGTCCTCTCATTTCCATTCTGTCCCCAATAGATAGCAATTTCTCCAGCTTCAGAACTCACCACTAGCATTAATATCACTAGTGGAAGAATCATAGCTGATTTCTTAAGAACCATATTGATGAGGAAAAAATATTGATAGGCCCGAGCTCGAGCTACTTGACCCGAACTCGAGCTAGTAGGCCCGATTTTGGCCCACTCCAAGTGGGCTAATTTTAAGGTCGGGTCCATTATAAGGTCGAGTCCAAGAATACTAGTCCTAATTAAGTACAAACACCTAGTTTATTACAAATTTTACTCTAACACAAATTGTGCACTTCTAACACAGTACAAACACTTAAGATAACTAGAACTACGAGAAGTTAAGTCCTTCCAGGACTCCTCCTCCAACATCTATAAATGTATAATCTAGCCTCATTATTAAGGTATGTTTTTACATAATATTTCAATATACAATTTTTCACATAATTCCCTCCTTGTCTTAAGCATCGGAGGGACGACGATGACACGCCTCGACGCCTTTATTTCAGGTATTGGAGATCGGATCTGGCGGAGCTTTTCCATCTGGCTCGGGTTGGCCCATGTACGATTTTTGGCATCAACACATGATGATTATTTAGTAAGCTATATTGATCTTGAGTTGAACCATGCCTTAAGGTGCATACCTTTTTATAGGGTCGGGGCTAATTAAATTATCTATGACGCCATAAAACAAACTTGTACAAAAGAAACAAAACTAATATATCTATGTCGTGGAGGTGGAGATGGAGATGGAGTAACTAGTCAGCCCTCATTGCCTTGTGGTTTAGGGAATGAATCACGCAGGCCTCCATCCTACCGGGATATGTTTGTTATCCATTGTACGGACAAGATTAGAGAATTCTATGAACAAAGATTTTACCCTTTTTTTTTTTTTTACTGTGTAATACCATACTTTTCATATGATGTATGAACCTCTTAAGGTATATAATAGCTACTATTTTGGGGGCTATGCCATGTATGTGTGGCTGAACTATCCATCAAGACCATTTCATCATATCGAAAATTTCAAGACAATCATGCTCTGTGTCAACCCCGAATGTACAAATAACATTACTGATTTCAAAAACTATTTGAACTATGGTCTCATAGAGTGAACTCAATTGGACAAGTCAGCCAAATCATCTAGTGGTCTACGAGACAAATATTGCTAAAAACGTGCATGGCTGAAATAATTTTAAAGGTGTACCCATAATTTTTTTCTTACTTTTTAACTACGAATTATTCAAAGATATTATTTTTCACTTCAAATAATCTGTGAAATAAATAGGAAATTTCGATTGTTTAGATGGATCACTCATTACTATATGTGAAAGTTTAGGCCCTTGGTCAATGGTTGAATGGATTGACAGGTTGCTTGAGCACGAACTTTTTGTTCAATAGTTTGCATGATCTTCTTGGATTTAATTCCATAGAACTAAGCCCCTGACAATCATTCTTTCAAAGTTCTTTTTTTATGATACTCACCTTCAACAACACATTCTCGTAAGAAAATATTTTTTAGGCAAACTCAAAACCTTTTCCAATTTTTTAACCACGTTCTTAAAAAAATTACTATTCAATAATTTATTCTACACAAAAAATGGCTGTCAAAAAGGGGTCAACTTTCTATTGATACCAAAACGAGAAATGATACTTGTACCGGGAAATGTGCAGGCAATTTTACTGATGCTGAGAGTCAGCTCTTGATTGGCCGTTGTAATTATTTTTTTGTCCAAAATTCAATGAAATGTTGTCGTGTCATTTTGTAAATCCATTTGAGATTTTTTCCTGTACCAAAAAAGGCTAGACGTCTTGTATATGGAAAAAAGAATGTCCAAATAGTAGAAGATAATGTTCTCAATCCAGTAATCCCTCGTATATTTTGTCCTTGTTTGACAACCTTTTTTGAAGACAATGAGTTTTTGAATAGTAATTTTTTGGAGAATGTGTTGTTAAAAAGTAGGAAAAAATTTGGATTTACATAAAGAATATTTTATTATAAGAATGTGTGACCGAAAATGAGTGAAAAAAGAGTTTTAAAATAATGATTACCAAACGGAGGGTTAGGGCTCATTAGACATGGAAGCCACAAGTTACTCATTAAGACTAAAAAATTGCTTTTGAATATATTTTAAAGATTTTCTAAAAGTACTTATCTAATTAGAAGAGCTTTTAGAAAAAAAACTGGTCTAAAGGTATGAAATTTTCTTAATAGTTCTTCTACAAGAAGCGCGGTCAAATGGACAGTTAGGGTTCGTTTGGCATGTAACTTTTATTTTTACTTCTTGTAGAAGAGTTTTCTGAAATTATTATTTTAATTTCTGTTTAGAAACTAATTTTTAAAAGAGCTTTTATTCCAAAAGTTCTTTTAGACGAAGTTACATTGAATAACTTCCTCTAAAAACTAAAAATTCTTCTAACTAGAATAAACATTTTTCATAAAATTGGTCAAACATGTTTAAAATACAGTTTTTGGATCTCAAAAGTCATGCAAAAAGAACCCTTAATACATTACAAAATTCCAGACAGTGGCAGATCCATAAATTGTTTTGAGCTAAGACGGACGTTGACTGTTAACTATCAATAGTCGCAATAGTGAGATCATTTATTAATTTTTAAGCAAATTTTTAATTAGGAGCATAAATGAGAGAAGTATGACAGAGGAAATTGTTTGCGATTGGGCTGAGAAATTGATAAAGATGGGCAACTTACAGAAATACCTTTAAATTTAAGAGTGTTTTGAAAAATCATATGAAAAATATTTTGTAAGTAAAAAATACTTAATAAAATTGAGTCACTTTTTAGATACTCGTCTAAAAAAGTGATTTTTTTATAAAAATAGTGACACGGTGTCAATTTTTAAAATTAATTGTCACTTTTTTTTTTATTATTAAAAAGCAATAGACAATATCATTTCATTTTTATTAAAAAGTAATGTTTGTCATTAAAAAAACGACAAAAAATTTCAAGAAAATAACAGAAAAAAGAAGTAAAAATACTGTGTAAAACTAAGTGATATAATGTCACTTTTTTTTTAAGTCAAAAGACATAAAATAAAAAAAAATGATAAATACTATAAAAAGTGACAGAAATTCAAAAAAATTATACACTCAAAAAAGTGACAAAAATTAAAAAAGTTGGTCTAACCACTTTTTAAGTTCAAGACAAACCTGATGTTCATCTACACTATTTTTCCTAGATAAAAATTCTATTAAAGCATTCATTTCATACCAAAAAAATCAATTACCAACCAACTAAATACACAACCAAGTTATGTAATAAATCATAAAACATCGATTATCAACATATTGAATGCAACCAAAATTTCATCAATAACCTAACAACTAAAAATGTAGAATGTCATAATTTAAATACATTGTTATTTTCTTGTCAGTCTTTGTACATTCATTTATTATTGCCTCTTCAAATACATTTTCATTTCTACCTCATCGATATATCACGAGTTGATTTCCTTTTGACACCTATTCATTGTTTATGTTGTAATTCTTATCTTGCTTCTTTTTGGCATAAACATACAATTGAGCAGCCAAGTTTCATCGCTTAAATTTTTGTATATTTTACTGTACAGCACGATACGATACGAAACGATACGACCTAATATTGTACAACACATGTGCTAAGCATATCATGAAAATCAAAAGGCATACACCACTCCAACTTGAACAACACATACTCAAGCTAACTCTACGAAGAACATTAAGACGCACGTCGAATTATTGCAAGGAAAGTTGGATATTTTAGCACACGTCCATCCTCTTGCAATATTGACCAAAACTTCATACCTGTGCGAAGACTACCGCGTTCTTGACGATTTCACCTCTGATATTAGACCATGGGTTAGAACGGATGCAAGGTAATGCTTAACCTCCCCGAGTTTCGCTAGTGGCACAATGAAGACGACGAGAACTCGAAACAAATTGGGTTTAGTGTTGAGGGACAGTCTACAGATTGAATCAACCGAGTACTTGAAACTAGTTGGTGCATTTGAAGCAATGTTGTGAATCTTGTGTGCTCATAAATCTTCCCCTTTTTATAGTGTGTGCACTCTGAAGTATCATCAAATCGACCACGACTCTCCAATGGTACTCGTGGGATGCCACGAAAGGTCCAACGAAACCATTGTCGTACTCTCCCAAAGCTTCTAAACACTTGCAATATCGACCCACGAGGCTTCCAAACACTTTTTGGAACTCAAAAAAAAATTCATTTTACACCCTCTCAACAGACTTTTTGAATATAAATCTCGATTAGAGATAAGATTTGTTAATCAATTGAAGGTTGAATATAGAATGTGTCGAAAAAATAAAGATACAAACTTTACAATAAAAAAAGATTTGAGAGAATTTTAAATGTAATGACACAAAATAATAGTAATGTTAGTCTGCAACATTGATGCTAAGCACAACGATAAATAAATAAATAATATTATAATGAATTCATTTAATACACATATTATAAAATAGAAAATTGCTTCATGTACATGAGCAAAAATCACATAAATTCAATAGAACACACACGTGAGTCTCGTACATTTTTTAGTTTTTAAATACACGGTGGTGCCCATTATTGTGAGTATTCTGTTGAAAATTTTCTGTACAAACAGAATTCTCCTATAAAATAAAGTCTCATTTGGGCTCCATTAAAATTTTAATACGTTTTTATTTTTTATTTTAATCATACATTCTCAAATAAAATAATATCACATGTAAATTCAATTTTTTCCTTCTTTTTTAATCAAAATATTTTTTTGCATTATTTATTTATTTATTCTTTAAAATTATGATGAGAAAATTAAGTTGTTTGCTACGGTTCAACCATCCAGATTTCCTCTGCACACAAAGTACGACGTCGCTTTCAAGCCCCACTTCTCTCTTTCTAACTTCCAACCCACTTCCCGGGGTTGCTTCTTCTGCACAGTGTAGACCCCTACCTTATTTTAAACTCCAAATCTAACAAATTATTCCATTTCTAATTGAATTTATAAATTTCTATTAATAATTGCAATTTATATAATGCAATTCTAGATTTCTCTTTGTGAAATGTGTTTCAGTTGTTGATTAAAAGGCTTGGGGTTCTGAAAGTGTAACTGAAACTTTGTTCCTTGGAGAATGGAGGTGGAGCAATTGAGGCCGGATAATCCGGCTATGACGTTTGATGAAATGTCAATGGAGAGAAGCAAGAATTTCGTGAAAGCTTTGCAAGTAAATTCGCTTTATGCTCTTTTTTTTTTAATTGTTAATTTCTAGGATCAGATCTTGGAGAGTTTGTATGTGCGGACGCTTGCTTGTTTTGATGCGCGGTTTACCATATTTTTGGAAAATTCTTATTCGATTTCTGCTCATTAAGACTTGATCCAGTGTGATTTCAACTCGTATTTCATGATATTTTGATAGTCTGATTTTTCTAATGAGTACCTGTCAGCTTCTGCGAATTGGCTTATTCACAGCGCACAATCATCTAGCCCGATAGCATACTCGCAATTGAAGTTGTGTATTGCTCTTGATTTTTTCCCGAAGCTAGATTATTAGTTATAGTTCATTTTTGGAAGTAGGCGTTACTTGTTTCTTCTTGTATATAAAGCCGAAAAGAAAGCAACCTACAAAACTGTTTGAAACTCTGGTTTTGTAAACTAAAAAGATAAGAGCAGTTGTGCATTGGCAATTCGAGTTTCAGTGTCAGGAACTATCAACTAGAAAACGTGAAAGAGGAGAAATAAAAAGAGTAACTGAATGATATTTATGGAGAAGAATCCATATTTTTGCCCCATTTTCTTTTTATTTTTAGTTGGGTTAAAGAGGGAAATTGGAGGATGGCAATCGTTTTTCTTTCTGTCTGGCGGTCATCTTTATCCTTTCACGGAATTAAGATTAGACATTTTTATTTATCATATAGAACTTTATTCAATTCTAGCAAGCATGTTACCACTTTTATTGATCATTTGCAAGGTCTCGGTGGTAACTAACTCATTATGATAATTGAAGGAATTTTTCTGCCTCTAGCAGAGAGTTGAGGCGGAGCTTTCATTTCTTACTCTTACTCTTATGATATTTATATTTATATTACCAGAAACTGAAATGAGTTCTCAATTCTAAGAAATATTGCTCCAGACAAGGCAAGCTTTGCATACTTTCCCACAAATTGCCATGAAGGATTAGTTGGGCATAGCTATTCTACATCTGAGCAAACATCTGTTTACATCCTCATTCACATAGAAAGCAATGAACCCTTTGTATATAAGTCAGGAGAATGTCCATACAATGTATATCTGTCTATTGCATCAGAACAGACAACTCTTGGGCAATTTTACATAATTAATTGCTTTCTGTTAGATTACTGTGCGTGTTCTACTCATTGAAACTTTTATTTGTTGACTTTCTCAATTTTTTTTATTTTTTATTTTATGTCAAGTGTGGTTGTAGGTTGGTTGACATGCTGGCAGTTTGTTTCTGGCACAACTGTTTTGCTGATTTTAGTGAAAATGTAGATTCATTTTAATCATCAGATAATTCTGTTTCAGGAACTGAAGAACCTCAGGCCTCAACTTTATTCTGCTGCAGAGTACTGTGAAAAGTCATACCTTCAGAATGAGCAAAAGCAAATGTAAGCAGTACCACAAATTAATGAAGTATTTTTTGCTTAATTTTGATCTAAAGATCTTTTGCATAATCTATTTTACTTTGCATTAATATATGTAAAAGGTACTGTATGTGGATGGAACTTTATGCAAGACAAACAACATGGTTAAGAGATCTGCAGCAAAAGTGGCTAAGGGTCCTGCATTTAAGTCTTGTTTTGCTGCTTGTGTTCCTAGTTTGACTTTGCACCAAATTTTAGCAATTGGAAATATTTAATTGTCAGTTGATAGAAAGGATATTTGAATGATACAAACACACACACAGAGACAGTATGTATAAATATCCACTTGGTTGGAGTGGAATAGATAAATTTAAGGAGGTTTTTATGGGTATAATGTTATGATATAGAGAGTGCTGTTGATGATTGGAGGGCAACATTGATGTTTTCCTCCCTGAAAGTGTTGTCACTTGTCACTGGTGTTTCCCTGGCAGCAAGCAGGTGGCAGGTGCCCTGGAAAATAACTTCAACAAATAACAAACGTACAGTTGGCTACATTAATCATTTTTTTTTCTCCGCTCCGTTTGATGCGTCACTATATCTACCAAGATCTAATGAGATTAAAACTTTTGCAACCACAGAACATATTAGTCTAGGTCTACCTCTCCATCTTCTAATATCTTGTACTAGGTTCACATCACTGTATGGAAACATGAATTTTTTATATCTATGCAAGACATGGACAAAACCACCCCCATTGTGTTTCTTTTAATTTATGGTTGAGTGGCACCACCTTAACTTGTTAAGATAAGTTTCTTTATCTTGTCCTTGGAAAATAGACCTGAAAAATCAACAGGATACCATCCATAATTATGTCTGGCTTCCAATCTTCTTGCATTCAATTTGATTAATCATACTCATTCTTGACATTCTTATGGAATCACTTGCTACCAGTTTACATTTTCAAAGAATTACATTGTAAATCGTCCCAACCTTCACTTCTTTCGTTCTATTTCCTTCTTGTGATAACTATGCTTGGAATATTAATCTCTATGTTAATTATTTGATGTATGAACAAGAGCATGTTGTATGAATCTGCCGGGGTTACATTCATTTCCATTTTTCTCTTGCCGTTTCTCTTTTGGAGGAGCTGGAGTTCATGAATACGATGTTATGTATTGTGATGTTATACTTTTATGTTAATTTTCACGACGTTTTCAGAGTTGTCCACCAAATCGTTTGTTTTCTTAGCCTCTTCTTTTCTATAACTGTGGAAGTTTAGTTTTAGTTAATGCATTAACTTACCTACTAGGGTACTGGATAACCTGAAGAATTATGCTGTAAGAGCTCTGGTCAATGCCGTTGACCACCTTGGCACCGTTGCCTACAAACTGACTGACCTTTTGGATCAGCAGACCTTGGATATTTCAAACATGGATTTAAAGATTACGTGTATAAACCAGGTAACTTTCACTCTTCAGTTAGTGAAGATGTTTCAGAGAATCAATATGGAGGCTGAAATTTAATTTTTGATGTCAGCAACTCTTAACATGCCAAACTTATGCTGAAAAAGAAGGTCTTAGGCAGCAGCAGTTGTTAGCGATCATCCCGAGGCATCACAAGCATTATATCTTGCCAAGTAAGACTAGTCATTAGTGGATTAGTTTAAAAAGTTGTTGCCTGAGATCGATAATCTTTCATTCCCTTGTTTTCTTTCCCCTGGTTGACTACCAAGCTAGATTCTGTCAACAAGAAGGTACACTTTAGCCCACAATTACAGACAGATGCTAGTCAACATATTAAACCAAGGCCTCATCGCTATCCTTCAGGTAATTTATCTTTTCAGCTCTGTATTGTTGTTAATTGTAGCTCTTGTTTGACATCCATTTTTTTCTAATTCTCTTTCTCATTTTTTCTCCTTCTTCATTTCAACCACACATTCTATCAATAAAATAATATTACACATAAACCCAAAAATTCTCCAACCTTTTTAACCACACATTCTTCCATCAATCACTATTCCAAATCAAATTCTTCTCCAAAATGGGTGTCAAACACAACTGTAATGGTGTATGAGTTGCTTGTTTGCTGAGATATAATGTGTGGATCTTGGTTACTTGGTAACACACTTCCATTCAGGTGCTTCCGCAGCAAAAACTCTTTCATGGCATTTAGCATCGGAAACCAAGTCTACCTTGAAACCATCTCCCCATGGGATGTTGAGGTTGGTCCTTGAACTCCATCTCCTAGATGTTAATACACAAAACTACGCCTATTTCTGCATTAAGGAGGGTTTCCATTAAATCATTTAAGAGCATGAAGAGTTTTTACTTATCTTTTGCAGCAGTGGAGACCCAAAAATTTCTGGAAAAACATATGGGGCATTTAACTTGGGTAAGCAACAAAGTACACTTGATCTTATCTTCTTGCTGATGCATGCTCCATAAATAGAGGTGTTTACTTCTATTCCCTTCACTTTGTCAAGCAGATGCTGACGAGATTACCGAGATGAAGTCCACTCCAGCTTCTGATGCTGCTACATCTATACCAACACTAGTCACACGGCGGGTAATGTCAAAATTTTCCAGCAGTTACGCACATCATATTTTTCCAGTTGCATTGAGTGAGGATGGACTGTTGAATTGTTGACATTTTCTATTTTCGATTTTATTCAGGGAGAAGGGATGATCTTTAGTTTGTTGGGCTTTTCATTTCTAAGGATATATTTTGTAGGCTGTCCTGTATCATTGGAGCGTGAGAGCAAGAACTTAGTAAGAAGTCGTTTCTTTTGCAGGAATTTCTAGACGGCTCGAAACCTATGACTCCATTTAGGTCATTTGACAATCCAACACAAAGAGAGATTGTTCGTGCTCCTGTTCGTAGTAAAAGTGTTCTGTCAAACTTCTTTGTCAAGCAGAAGGCGTCAAAGCTGAAGAGCAATGCATGAATCCTTGCATCAACCATCGAATAAATTCCAATATGGCAAATTTTTCGAAGTGGAAAGGCAGTCGTCTATAATCATCAGGCTTCTACATTTGGAAGGCATCATCAATATTCATCTCTTACTCGTCGACTAGACTTATTCCTTGATTCCTTCTGTTATCTGGATTAATAACTAGCTGGGAGTGCATATTAGTCAGCTAGGAAGTGTTATATGCTTTTCAAGCAAATTGCTGGAATTATGATTGTATAATTGCCTTGTGCAAAACCATTGTGACTTGTTTGGTATGCAGTAGTACTGCACAGATTTGAACATTACGATGGACAAGATTTTTTAGTTTATTTGTTTTTTGTTTAATTCTGTGTATTCTACCATACAAGCCATTGGTGTTCAAAATTTTAAACCTACACATGTTTTTTTTCCATATGCTTTGAACACAGACTCTTATTTGCACAACACGAAGCTTGTAGTTCTTGGAAATGTCTGGCATCATGAATATTATCTTATACTCCATGCTAAACATTTACTCAAATGTATATTATATGTATGCTATCGATTGTTAAAATACTTGTAACTTTAGGTCTTTTATTAGTTAACCTAAGTTAATTCGACCATCACAATATGATGTTTCATTAGGCATTCGTAATACTCTTTTTGAAATTGCTATTAAATTATTTTATATAATTTTTAAGCGATCAAATTTTTATTTATTTTTAACCAAAATTCATGTTTTTAAATCATAATTTAGAAATTCAATTATAAGCCGTGTAGAGGAAATCGGACAAAATATAGGCTTACATCATGTATATTTGTCATTTTAAGGAGAATTTTGACCGTTGCTTAAGTGTATCAGCCGCAATTTTTGACCACTTTGTCTCGAGATAGGACCCATTGTTTTGAAAAAAAGGGTCCGAAAATTCATTTTGATGTTAAAATAATGTGAAACAGATGGGGGCTTATTTGCCCCTAAAAGTTAACTGAAATTATATGATCCAATTTATATACGCAATGATGAAAATACTCTCATGAAACCCTCCCAAATTGCTACCTATAGGCCAGAACCCCTTTCCTTGAGTGTACGTTTTGAAAGCCACGTTGTCTTCCTTCTTAAATTCAAATTTCATCAACTCATTTTTTAGATTGGAATTCAGAAATCCTAAATTTGTGAAGAAGTAGAAGAGTCGACAATAATTGGGCAGCAGCCGCACAAAAAAATAAGGAACCAAAATGAGTTGCGTTTGCCGGGAGTCGAACCCGGGTCTATTGCTTGGAAGGCAATTATCCTAACCGTTGGACTACAAACGCTTGTTGAGACCCTCTTAATTTAATTTACATTTGTCACAATCAATGTCCTATGAGACACGACAAATGAACTGCCTCGTATCGCTCTCTCTTCCTCTATTTTGAGCTAGACACGTCATAACTTTGTGGTTTGACTGTCGAAATATTATAAGAAGAAATTGGTTGAGCGATTCTCGTGTTTCAACTTATATTATAATCGTCAATGTACAAATGAAAATGTTGATGGTAAAAATCGAATCAACAAATTATCCCACCTAATTATGATCTCCTCCTCCTCCTAAGTTCACTAGTTTCAATGCTTAAACTTGAAGTAAGAAGGAAAATAGTTATTTGAGAGAAAAATATTGGAATTGCACGTTATCACATTTTGTTAACGTTTATGTCATGTTATATGCCTCAAAATCAAGCGTTAAACATTTCTTCTTTGCCGACTTGGAAGGGGATACGTTCGTCTTACTTGACGCGAGCCTTTTGAAACTCCTTCGCATACCAGTATTGGGCGAGTTCGCGAAAAATATTTCAACAGAAACTAAAACGTGTTAGTAGGTACAACACTGTCGTGAAATTTGACTGCATAACTTATATCAGAGTATATTGAATACAATTGCATACTTACATGTAGTTAACGATAAAATTCAACGCATTCCATAAGATTGGAGAAAGCGACGTTAAAGAAAACAAGTGCACGACTCTGTAAAGGCAAGCTTCGTTGCTCGGTTTCACAGTAATATAGAAATCAATTTAAGTTAAGAGCATTGCTCAAATTTACACCTTAAACAAGACAAACAAACATATACAGTCTTTTCCCAAATAGCGTTCCATATGAACAATTCAAAGCATAATCTTTGTCTTCCAATAGGGCAACAATTCAAAGCTATATACTGCACTTATCCATTACAAGAAGAGACATCATTTTCTACATAATACAAGCCGCCCTCGAGGAAAATCACACTAACCCATTGCATATTTCTGAGTCCAGCTCCTTGCAGTTTGCTCGTACTTGCCCTTGTCAGTCTTGTACATGTGGGCAATCTCCGGCACCAAGGGATCGTCAGGGTTTGGATCCGTTAAAAGTGAACAAATCGAGAGCAACACCTGCAAATGTATACAAGAATCATCCTCTTAGATACTAATAGATTCAGGTTTCTTTATTAAGGATAGATTATTCTATTCCCTCGTGATCCTCGTGGGGGTTTACACTTTGTATCATACTGTTAGAATGATATATTGCACCTTGTTTAACACTTTCGACCTTTAAAAACGATAAGCAATAAATAATAATGTGCACAATTTAAGAAGAGAAATATCTGATTTCGCAAGGGATTAAAAAGGTATTAAAGATATCTTCGGATGACACCATTCATATCACGTCCAAGTACTTCAATCAGTTACTGGGGACTGTAGGAAATCATGCATCAGCCACTAACACTTGGAATGCAACTTCCAGCATGTTTGGATAAGCTTAAAAGTTATTAACTTGCTTTTAAGCAACTTTTTGTTTCCCAACTTGTCAGGATAGTTTTCTTAACTTAGAAGTAAAAGAAGTTACTCATTTTGACACTAATATTGAAGTTACATTAAGCAAAGCAACTTATATTACAAAATAGACAAACGTGAAATATTAGTTATTCTACAACGATTTGCTTATAAGTTTTTTTAAGGTTAGCCGAACATGCACTTGAAATAGTGCAAAAAGGAAAAACAAGGGGAACGGCGTTCAAAAAGAACTCATCCTGAATTGGCAGAAACCACCAAACGAACAATACAACAAAAAATTCAACATCGAGAGGTTTATGACTTTATGTATCCCAAAATTATTGAGTACACAGCATCCCAAATTTTCGTAGAAGATCCTCACATGGACGAAGAAGATGGAAAGTTGAGTGTGACTTGTCAAGTCTCAAATAATTGTCTTACTATCATATAAATAACAAGGAGGTTATAAAGGGAAAAAAAAAGAAGAAGAAGAAGAAGAAAATAACCTTGGAAATTGTCAGGGCAGGGCTCCATTGCTCCTTTAGGATGTCAAGACATATACTACCATTGCTGTTTATATTCGGGTGAAAAACTTTTGTCCTGAATGCGACCTGCAGAGATCCAACCAAAAATAATATTAAGAAATATGTTTGTCTCATGCTTCAATTGAGGATAAGATAATGAGTGAAATATTAAGCGCCCGTTTGAGCCCCATTTTATAAAAACTCATTTTTTCTCAAACTCATTTCCATCTACACACTCTCCCAATAAAATAATATTACACGTGAACCCAAAACTTTTTCCTATTTTTTAACCACACATTCTCCAAAAAATACGGTTATAAAACATATTTTCTTAAATAATGGGGCCCAAACACACCCTACTAATTGCAATGACAAATTGAACGGGAATATGTAAACTTTACAGTTTACATTTATCTAGCAAAAGGTTGCATAAAAATAAAAGAAAAGCATTACTAATAGAGCAGAAAGTCAGAACCAAACAATTTATGCACAAGAACTTATACAGATCATCTCTCCACATAATTGACTTTGACAAACTGGAATATCTATTTCAAAGCAAATCGGTTAGTTAGTACAATACTCCAACAAACTTTCACCAAAATGGGAAGTGCGATAATAATGCCATCTACGAAAACAGTAGTGAAATTAAGAAGGCGAATAGGAGATATTCTTTTTTCCCAACACAACAATTGCAAAACAAATCCATATACCTTGGGAGGTTTGAACGGATAATCAGGAGGAAAATGAATAGTGACCAGAAATACTCCCCCTGCGTACGGACTATCTTGAGGACCCATTATCGTTGCTTGCCAGTGAAACATGTCCTCACCAACGGGTCCTGTCAACTCCGAAAGGAATGCAAGCTAAAGATATCAATAGTTGGTAGTCAAAGCAAACAAGATAGAAGTGGGAGGAATATATCAAAACCAACATATACTCGGGCAGTTCATTTCATTTATCACCAATGTCAAGAAGTTTTAAGCAAAAGCTCTTCACAGGTCAACATCATCAAGCAAGATTTGTCAGCGTAAAAGAAAGACTAAATATATATTCTTTTGAAACTTTTCGTTAGAAAATTATATCAATGACTAGGCAGAGACCCTCCAACTTAGGCAACAAGCTCTCAAGATTCTGAAATTTCCTATATAAGACTCATTAGATGCACCTTAAGATTAAATGATAATTGATAATGTAATTAATTATCGAAATAATCAGACGAGAAAGCTTGGCACAGCTATTAAAGTTAGATTTTTAATAAGCTGTAGCAAGTGCATTAGTGACGATTTGGTTCCTTTGAATATTTGCTCGAGCTGGCTGATAAATGATTAACATGTCCACTTACTTCCAGGCAAGGATCTGAATTATAGGAAACTCTATGCCCAACAACCCATAATCCAAAGGAGGGCCTTTGAATCTCTAGCCTAAATAATCAGAAAAAATTCATCCCAAATGCATTGGGGAAGCAGATTATGTAATCCATATTAAGAAAAGCACGAAATAATTTAAGCCAAACCAGATCTGTAGCTCGAGCACTAATATGCACAAAACCATATCAAAAAACATGTTTTACACATTCCATGTACCTTTTTACAATCAAAATTACATTTTTTGCGTGATACACAAAGTCAAAATGAACAAACAATTGCAGACCCAGTTTCTGTAATGTTCCGTTCTCCTAAATTTATTTACACAACCTAATACAACAGATCAAACCTTGGAACAACAAAAACCATATATGAAACCAAAATTACACACAAATAATGGTGAAAAATAACATACAAATAAATGGGTCCAACAAATTACCAGCGCTGCAAGAGGTGGGTGGATCTTTCTGTAGATCCTTGAGCTCCTTCAAGATCCGTTTCGAAGCCATCAAAACAAATCAACACAGAGACTTCGATCTGTCCAATATTCTTATTTCAGAAAAAAAAAATATAAGTGTGAATATATGTGCGCGGAAAGATAGATGTATATGGCGTGGACTGACCTGTTCGGATGTTAATTGGATGACTGCGCTTTTCTTCTTCCTGTGGATCAGATAAAGCCCATTGCTCATTAATTTCTCTTTCTCTTTCTCATTTTCATTTTCATTCTTCATTTCAACCACGCATTCTCCAAATAAAATAATATTACACACAAATCAAAAACTTTTCATTACTTTTCCACCACACATTATCACATCAATCACTATTCCAAAATTTCTATTTCTCTCAAAATGAATTTCAAACAGAGACAAAAGTTGCTTATTTTGACAAATACTTAAAACATTACAAGCGGACCTCCGTTAATTATAACTCTCTTTTTATCTTATTATGTTCTTCAATAATATAATATTAAATATAATTCTTATTTTCCAATCTCATATTTTTCTTTTAAAAATAATTATTTTAACCATTAAAATTTCAAATAATGGGGCCGAAAATTAACAAATATGGAACCAAGCTGTTTGGACAATCTACGGAAATCTTTAATTTGGTTACTTCTAATCTGATTTAAGAGAAAAATTATTGTTACTCATATAAATAATCGTAAAATAAATGTACCACGTGGTAAAATGACAAAGCTCACATGTAGCATAGGGGCTTGACGATCCGATTCTACGCTCATCGACGTAAACTCAGCCTGATGAATACTCATCTGATTCCATTTGCAGAGGTCCCCATACGAGCTCCCCCTAACAAGGCGGCTGGCCAACCAACAACAGACCTTATGAAGTGATTGACAAGACAACACACTGTCAACGCCGCCTCTACATACCTATGCAGTCAAATCCTTAGCACATAAGTAAAGATATGGAGATCTCAACATTAATAACTTGATTGATTGATACTAATAGGATTCGTTGGATCTACTACCATAGAAACTGACCTTAGTCACTCAAGATCTCATATAAAAATCCACACCCCGCACGTTAAGGGGTAAAGTAAATTTACATACTGAAGAAATGTTAAATTCTCTCCATGAGATATGACATCCAACCCCTTTTATGTACAAAGAAAACACATACCCTCTTAACTTATAAAATACTTTGAACCATTCTCCTCCGTAAGAACCGTTCATGAAATGTGTGATTTGAACTCGATATATGGCCCTGTTTGAGCCATCTTTTTTTTTTTTT
>CAIGRH010174027.1:0-12147 GCA_903798295.1 Fraxinus nigra | reverse complement strand
CCAGAGAAAAATGTTAAAAAAGTATCATAAGAAGATTACCCAAAGATATTTACCAAGATCCAGAAAAAGCACGAATTGTGAAAGAAAAATATGATCTTGATTTATGGGTTACAGGATCTTCCACCTGTCTTTGGATTCTTTCAACTTTTGTTTTATCCATGGTACAAAACATCATAGCTTCCAAGCCAGCTTCTGAACTAAGAAATCTCAGACATATAAGGGAAGCTGAAATTAAATTGACAATAGTAATTTGAGGGAGTTACTATGTTGCAAAATTAACATCATTAGAAAGACCAATACGTGGCGGAGGATCCACTTACGCAAATTTGAGTTTAACTAAGTCGATTGGTAATGCCAAATACCATTGTTTTTCTACTCGTGTCACATTGTCTCATGGTACCAAAGTCCGGAAGAAGTATGAATAATTATGTACATTACAAAAGAAAACTATGGAACAGCACTTTGTTGACAGTGATAACACAAAAGAAGTTTTTACATTCTTAAAATCCATCGAAAGGATAGAAAAAAAAAAAAAATAATCCATTGCAGAAAAACTTGAAACTCCGATCAGTCCATTTGACAAGAAAAATCAAAAAGCTTATTTATACACCTTCAAGTCAGGCTCATGGAGATTGGCATGGAGCCAGTCAACTGAAACAACGGGCTCATTAGTCAACAATAACTGGGAGACAAATGAAGCTTCCGACACAGCCGCCGAAGAAGACATACTACAAACCCCAAGCCCTATACGACAAATGGGAAATAACCAATCGCTAAATGTTCTCACCTGCAGTGAACAAGAAAATGATGTGCACTAAGCAGGATTATTAAAAAAATAATTATTATTATCAAAATTGCACGAAAAAATTACAGTCACGATGACTGTTTATCAAAAACTCCTTTTCCCTTTAAAGCACAAGATATCACCAGATATGAACTAGACTATGTCTTATCCAAATAAAATCACACTATCATGAGGCAAGTCATAAAAAATAAACGAAACACGACAAAAAGGTGACAGTACGAAAAAGAAGAGGCTATCTGTAAGAGATGGGTTTACTTCTGTGTGATTTTACATCAAGTTCAAACAACACAAGGAAACAATTTTCAGCATGTTCAATGGGCTTAAAAGTATGTTTAACTTCCTATTAAGTTACTTATTTTGTTGAAGTTAGTTTTTTTACTAACCAAACATAGTTCTAAGCTTTTAATCACAGTCAAACATGCATCTATTTCTGGGGCAAATGAGGGGATTGAACTTGCATTTGATCACTTAACAGATTCGTTTTTAATCTCCTTAACAGTATAAAGTTAAAGTATTCTCGTCATAAAGTAAACAAATTCACTAACGAAACTTTCTTTAAAGCACAGCCAAACATGCATCTAATTTCCGGAGACAGATTTGGGAACTGAAATTGCGCTCGATTAATTGAAAGTTCTGTTTTTTTACTCCCCCTCGTAGTGCGATGTTAATGTATTCCCGTCTTACAGTAACCAAATTACCCCACTAGTGAAGATTACCAACAAAAAATAAAAACCTCACACAGTTATCAACAAAGCAATTATAAGTTGAAATTTCTGCAAATTTTGCGACATGAAGCCTAAAACAGAGATGATCTCTGTAATAGATGAAATCAAGAATCGTTAACGATACAAAAGTTGACAAACCCCATCGGCAAAAATACACAACCAGAACAACCCACGAAGCAAAACCAATTGATAAAAGAAATATAGAAACAACAATCAATACTTGAAATGATAGCTTGAGAGAGAAAAATAAGTGTAAAGGGAGCTTACTGTCAAGTGTCAAATGGGAAGTGAGGAATCGGACGGCCACGCAGGGAACTCTAGGATTAGAACTACACAGGATATAGTCAAGATTTGTTTTAAAATTTTAATTTTTACTGCATTCGTTCAAGTGTAAAGTAAGGGCGCGTTTGACATAAATTAAAATCGGATTAAAATTAAAAATTTAATCGTTATTGTACTAGTGAGATCCAATAACGACTATATTTTCAATTTTAATTGGATTTTAAGTTATACCGAAGACATCCTAAATAAAAATGGTATTTCCTAAACAAAGTTTGGTTTAAATAAAAATAAAAATTTTAGCATATTTTAATAAAACTAGATAAAATGTTTGGTCAAAGAATTATGGATTTCATACAATGTGTTATTAAAATTGTTGACTTTAACTTTAATTTTAATCTAATTTTTGTGTTGAACCAAATAGGGGCTAAAAGAGGTATGGTTTGGGGCGCATTAGAAATCATTGTCGAGCGTTAAAAAACGACGTCATATTCAGTATAGCTATGACCCATATTCACTCATGTCTCTTTCCTTAAGCTTGATTCATTTTTCTTCCATTCTCTAAAATCGTAGTTTTCTCATCATGTTGCTGTATTTAATTTACATAGATCTATTTCCCGCAATGATTTTGGCTATTGGGGTTGTAATATTGTGTTAGTAGAGTATTTCGGTTCTGATTTGGGTCAATTCTTTTAGAGACAAACTTTCGTGTTGCTATTTTGATTTTATTTTATGAGATTTGGGTTGATTCATCCGACAATTAGGCTGTGTGTAACAATTCAATATCGAAGAGACTTATAACATCAATAAAAGTTAAAATCCAAAGTAACTTTTTATTTCGTTTTTGTTACTTCGATTCTGAATTTTTTGACTGATTTTTCAGAGCTATATCTTTTTCTTTGTGAATTTTTCACAACCACTTTTCATTAAATAGTTTAGAAAGCATGCATGCGTATTTTAGTTTGTTTTCTTTTGTACATTTGTGAAGGTTTTAGTTTCCTCTAAATAGTATATTCGATGTAGATGATATCTTCGTCGATGACAAGATTGAGTATTGAAATTTCATTTTATTTATTCAATAAATTCAATATTGGCCTTTAAATCAATCAAGCACTTTGTGTCCATTGAAATAAGTCACAGTTGTGACGAGAAGAGTAATTTAATATCTCTTAATTAGGGTTAGTTTGGAGTAGCTTTTGAAAATTTAGAGGTGACATACAAGATTGGAAGTTCTTTTTTGTAATGTAGCTTTTGAAAATTTATCAATATTTTTGATCCACGAAGTATATCAAGATCTCAAATTTGAATTGAATATTCTATTTTAATGTACTTTTTCTAACTATGCACGTTCTACTACTTGTCGACATCACGATTTTCAATTTTTTGAGATCAAGTACGTAACTGCAAATGTTGCCTATTGACCTAAAAAATGCGTCAATAGAATCCCTTTCACCTCCTCTCATGTGTCGTAGCACATGATATACTTGCACATGTTAGTGGGACAATAGTGTTAATGTGAAGCAAGTAATATGATGATAATGTAGACACATTGGCATACGTACCAACAGTAATGAAAATAATGTCACGTAGAGCTGACCATGGGCCGAGCCGGCTCGGTCCATGCCCACACGAGCTCGACTCGTGCCTGGAGTTCGCCCAAAATGGGTACTCAGCAAGCCAGAGTCGATCCGCTCGGCTCGGCTCATTTTTTTTTAAATAGGATATTAGCCTTTTTGGGAAAAAAAAATTAGGGTAAGCCCACGGGCTCGACTCGTGGCGACGCTCGTAAAAAAACGAGCCGAGCCTGCGAGCTCCCTGCTCGGCTCGAGCTCGTCCCGAGCCGCTCGTCAAAGCGAACCGAGCCTGCTCGACTTGTTTGCCACCTCTAATGTCACGACATGATAGTAATGATACTTTAGATACTAGTATCACATTTCTTATATTTTCAAGACACCACCTTGTCAACTGTAATATTCGACGACTTTTATAGAAAGCAAATGCCATGTAATATCATTAAAATCAATTTATGTGACGTCTTTTTTTTTTTAATAACTGTGGATGTTCGTGCCAATTTACGCGCACCTCAATTAATCCCACGGAATTCTGAAGTTTACGACTGAATACTCAACTTAATGGCCCTAAGGGGACTCGAACATGTGACCATTGGAGAGCAAACATTCCCCAAATCCAAGGCCTGACCAATTGAATAATTCCTATGTGTATTATGTGATGTCTTATTATTGACGATCGATTGATTTTTAGATGAACTTACACTTCCTCTTAAAATTGATACTAAACAGTAAACACTCATACAGCACTGTTCTTACAGAATTTATTAGTTGATCATAGAAGCGCAACCTGCGACGTTGTATGATTCATCACTTGTAGTGCTAGAAGTGAAAAATTATACAAGTATATCCAAGTGTAAAACATATGAAGCTATTTGTGAAAATTACTATGGAATAAACCCTCTAAGCGGACCCGACCGGCCAGGCCCGATTTGGAATATGCACACATCATATTCGGGTCATTCAACGGGCCTGAGCAGCCGCATAAACACAAAAGGGCGATCTTTAATTACTCTGCAAGAAATCAGCAACAAAACCCCTCCATCTGCTTCAACACTGCAATTGCAATAGCATTTCGTCGGAGAAATTCTCGAAAGTATACAAATCTCTGCTCTCTCTCCTTCTAATAATTTTCGTCAATCAGTTGAAATTGCAAGGTTATTTTGGAAACCAAAAAAAAGGGATTTTTCTTGTACGAAATCTTTGCTTAAACTTGCAATTGGTTCATTTCGCGTGGATCATAGGGGATTAGAGCTGTGCTTATAGATTACGTTTCCGAAATAAATTTCTTTTTGTTTTTCTTGTGGAAACTAATGGTCAGTAGTTTAAAAATGAAGCTCTTTAGGGCTTTGAGGAAAAAAATTAATCTATCAGAAATATCACTTACCCTGAATGCTTAGTTTTTTCTACTTTTATGTACTCTCGACATCTTAAAATAGTTAGTTATAATGCATATCTTTTTTCTGTCTTTCTCTTCAGTTCATTCTACAGGAGCTCAGTTACAGTTTTATCTATAAATCAATGGGTGACAGTCAGTATTCTTTCTCTCTCACCACTTTCAGGTATGCATTCATCCGCTGTGTATGTGTTCAAAATTTATTTTAATTTCCAAAATTAAAAATGCACCTATTTGAGCGGATATGAATATCGTCTGTATTCAAGTCTGTATATGCGTGGACTGACTGATTATGATTTATTATTGTTATTGACGCAGTCCTTCAGGAAAACTTGTTCAGATTGAACACGCCTTAACTGCAGTTGGATCTGGTCAGACATCTTTAGGAATTAAAGGTAAATCTGTAACTTTTATTTAGATATTTTTTATTCCGTAAAATTTAGTATGTAGCATTCCTAGAACTAGATTGTATGACTTGGGCCATTGCTATTTTTTTTCATGAGTACTGCATTAGCAATATATGAAGATTTCAACCAGCGTGATATACGTTTGTTGATCGAGAATTCCCTCCTTTCTGACCTTATACTTTATTATTTAAAGTTTTGATATGGTGGGTAATCCTCATCTGCCAAGTCTCATAATGACTTAAACTTACCTGTATTTAGCAATTTAATTAATGACATTGTTGGTACATTGGTCTCTCTGTATGTGTATACTGGGTTGTTGATGAATGGAAAATTAAAATGTATTTGTGAAAACCAACATTTCAGGAAAAGGGTAGACAGGTGGTGTGGTCCTTTGTGTTGGGAAATAAAATTTTTGCCTGTTGATTCTCATTTAATGAATCAAAGCTTGGTATTATGTGAAGAAAAATGATATTTTATTGAACTAGTTATCACATGCTTATCGAGTGTCTTTATGTGCTACTTACTTATATGCGGGTTTCATTGCAGCTGCTAATGGTGTTGTTATTGCGACGGAGAAGAAATTACCATCTATCTTGGTTGATGAAACATCTGTAAGTATATTTTATGGGCACATTGGTGGATTTTGAGTTCTAGTGTTGCAATTACAACCCATTTATTTTTTCTTTGAATGATTTGATATATCTAAGTTCAGTATCATTTTTGCCTCTCTGATGTGGTAATGGTTTGTTGATGTATGGTGGAATACATTAAAATCCAAAATATAAGCCATCCTCATGATAACTCTAAGCCAAGGCAACAAACCTGGCATTGATAAAAATATAAGTGTGAAATGAATACACGTTTTCTGGGTATAGTCAAATAGAAACTATAAACAACAATATTTCATAATTGTGGATTTTCTTGACAAATGTGACTATATGTCATGCAGTTTCCTAGGTATAGTCAAATAGAGATCAGTTTGATTGTAATCTCGTAAAAGATTTTAAGTGATTGATATTAGTTAATAACTCGACATTAATAATTTTTCCTATGCATTGTGTTTGTATCTTACTTAGTGCATGCCATGGTGTAAATAACAACATATAAATATATAATTGTATTGCAGCATCTCCTTTTTTTTTGGGTACCTGCATGTTTTCATCTTTTACCTTTTATGATCTAAAAAATTTGAGTCCTTGATTGATAGCTGACTGTTTCAGTTTGCATTACCATGATCAACTATCAAAAATTTTCATGTTATATTTACTTTTAGTGCAAATCTAGCACTTGCACAATACGTTCGGAATTCTGATATAAATTGCTGTGCCATTTTTCTGCTCTTAAACCTTACCTTGCACTAATGGCTATTTAACATTTATAAATACTAATTGCACGAATGAAATAATTGTATTTACTATGTAAAGTTGTTGAAAATATGCAGTCTGTATCGGTTTGCTTTACTCTCATTCGTCTCTGTATATTTCCAATTTGCTAGCAGCAAATTATTGTACATAAATGAGATTGGTGTTTTGTGTCATTGGTCTTCAATTTATTGAAGCAACAATTTTTTTCGTAGATAGCCTGGTATTATTTTGGTTACCACTATGCATCACTTTTGGCCCTATTTGACCCCCATTTTCTTAAATTCATTTTCAACCACACTTCATCAACTTTTATCAAATCTACTAAAAAATATGATTTTTAGTTAAACCAAACTAGAATTTTACTTTTTCCCAAGCACCATTTACTCCTACCGTTTCTTGCATTACATCTGCACTTTCAACTGTCCTTAACTGTTAGAGCATCTATTTTTTCTTTATTTATATATATTTTGAATGCCTTTGATAATGACTGTTCTTGGCCCTTTTCTTCTTCCAGGTCCAAAAGATTCAGATTTTGACTCCGAATATTGGAGTTGTATACAGGTGTAATACCAATTTACCTTGAAGCCATTTTGCTATGGCTTAATATCATGGGATATCTTTTCCATTGCTGTTCATTTAGAATCATCTTGGCGAAATAGTAGACAACCATGCAAGACACGAGAATAATCTTTAGCAAGTCCTTGTAATAATGTTTAGTACACAAAATAAACTAACACATTTTTTATTGATATTTAAAGCATGTTAGGTTCTTGTATGCTTTTAAAAAATTTCTCAAACTCTAGAGACTGGGAATTTAAAGAAATATTTGATAATACCTAGAGAGGCATTAAATAGTTTTGTGCTTGTATGTATTGAATCTGTGCTGCTCATTACCGAACTTAACTCTGCTGTTATATTTTCTCTTTTGGCAGTGGCATGGGCCCCGATTCTCGGGTGTTGGTTCGAAAAAGTAGGAAGCAGGCTGAGCAGTATCATCGGCTTTATAAAGTATTTATTTTGCTCTCGTAGAATTTAAGCTTTTCTGTATTCTATCATTAATTTTATGAGTACCTGTTTCATTTTTTTTTTTTTGTCATAGAAATCCATATATTATGTTGGGAATTGACTGAGTCTTGAAACATGGCTGTAAAGGTCTAAGTGGTTTTAAAATAAATTTATTCTTGTATGCATCTTCAGTACATTAATTTGTAGATATTGCTTTCTTTGCTAAGCTTTTTAGTACTTATAAACTGTAGGTTCCAAGGAATGTGGATAAGAAGTAGATAAAAGTTGTTGATCTTTTTTTTTTTATAGGTATGACAAAAGTTGTTGATCTTAACAAATGTGTGGTTAAAAATGATGCTTGAATAGCTTATAAGCACTTAAAAGCTTTGCCAAACGTGCACATATAACAAACCATGTCAAGTAATTCTTTACCTGTTTTATGTTTTGTCAGTTAGTCTTCAACACAGTAAATATACATCTGACTAGTTCATGTCCTATCTGGACAATAAGGTTCTTTGAGGTTTTATAATAAGGTGGCGGAAGTTATTTGTTTAGTGGATTGATGGTGTATGTAATATGGAATAATTGAATACATATTTACTTTGAACATATTGAAAAAAGGAGTCATTTAATTAACATAACCTTCGAACTTCTGTTCTGGTCCTATCACACACAATTTCATTTGACATTCCACATTCTAATACAGCTTTTCTTCCCCCTAGTTATATTGGCAGACATTAATATTTCCTGACATGTAAGTATTAAATTTTTTTGGTGGGAGAGAGAGAGAGAGAGTTATGCCTCCAAGATTGAGGATGTTGGGAAATCTTAAAAGTTGTAAAATCATTTCCCCAAATTGCTAGGGATCTTCGAATTTCTTTTCCCGACTATTATTATCTATAAGATACTTGAAATTGTTTAGAAATGGAATTTTCTTAGCATGAACATTTAATGCTGATCAGTTTTTTGTGCATGTAATTTGTAGGAACCAATACCTGTTACACAACTTGTGAGGGAGACTGCTGCTGTTATGCAGGAATTCACTCAATCAGGGTAGCTACCATATATTGTCTAATCATTCGCCTTTTCATTTTAGTGAAGCAAATTGTTTTTTTCTGAAATTGATTTTGAGACTTCCTTATACCAGTGATATCATCATAAAGCTGATCACCTTATGACAGTACTACTCTCTGGGACTTGATTTCCTTTTCTTCTTTTCCTTTTTTGCCCTTTGGCCATTGTTAGGGAGATTGCTAGTTAGACGAGCCTGACAACCCATTTAGTCCCGTTCTGGTTATTTTTATTGATTCAATGCCCAATTTTTTGATGTCAGCACATGAAATTTATTTAGCTCATAGGAGATTGCATAATGCAGCACATAGAAGATTTGGTTGGCCTGATTAAGATTTATTAGCCATGCTTTCTAGTATTTCTTCATGATATTTCCAATAACCACCTGGCATCATGTCACATACTGTTAACACATGATAATAAATTTCTTGAAGTAAATTATCTTGAGGAAATTTTCTTCATACTCCATTTGAAAGAGGTAAAGTGGCTACTTGCTTTAGAAACTAGATGCCTGGAAGAGAGTTGAATAGTGACAATATAAATTGTCAACTGATCTCAGGACTTAACTATCCTGGAGAGCAATTGGAGGGCTCTTAGTGTCTGTTTGACGCCTATTAATTTATTTTATGGTTTGCTACGTGATTATTTTCAATCATATAATTACACAATAAAATATTCTATACGTATATCAAAACAGTTTCCCTACTTTTTAACCACTATTTCTTTTTTCTAAAATAATGGTTGTCAAACAGGCTCTTAAATTTGTTTCTCGTTTAACCTTTCATAAACTTCTGAAAATAATGTTCAATATATTTTTTCCTTTTATTATATCAGGCATGCTTTTATTGCTTTTCTGATTCAATTCAATGGTTTCTTCTTCTAGTGGTGTAAGGCCATTTGGCGTCTCTCTCTTGGTTGCTGGGTTTGATGACAAGGGTCCACAACTATATCAGGTATGTTAAGTCATTTCTTTTTGTCAATATCTTTGTATGAATATTCCTTTTTCCTTACGTAAAACGAAGCAATTTTATTTCTAATTTCTTTATAAATTATTGCAGATCGCGTGTTCTGCATTTTGGCATAAATTACTTCTCAAATCACGAGTACCTCAAAACAATTTTTTAAACTCTGTGCTTCTTTATAAACTATTGCAGATATCAAATTCTGCATTTTGGGACGAATTACTTCTCAAATTACCTTTTAATTGTTCTTCCATTTCATTCATGTTGAAACTTCTATTAATGGACCGAAACCAAGCAACATTTGCCAATCTGAACTTTATATACACAAATCTAAATATGTGTCTTAGGATGAGCTATTTTTTACACCTTGTAGAACTTTGCATTGTTTTGTTGGCTGAATGTTAAGTTTGTAATCAAATCATTTTTTATCTTTTTTCGTAACTTTTTACACCCTGTAGAACTTTGCATTGTTTTGTTGGCTGAGTTTTAAGCTTGTAATCAAATCATTTTTTATCTTTTTCCGTAACTTTAATTCCTTAATTACACATTCGTTCTACAGGTGGATCCATCAGGTTCATACTTCTCTTGGAAAGCATCAGCCATGGGGAAGAATGTGTCCAATGCAAAGACTTTTCTGGAAAAGAGGTGAGTTGTTTTTCGTTTCTTCAGATTTGATTTGCTAGGGGATCAACAATTGCCTTTCCTTCCCTTATGTCAGTACAGATTTAACATTTGCCACAGACAGGATAATATTAATCTCTGAGCAATTGTGAGCTGTAGAAAATGTCTACTGGTTTTTTTGTTCCCTAGAACTAGTCAATCTCGGCTATCCTGCCTTGGGTTATCCTTCTTCTGTACGGAAGTTTATTATTCTGAATTTACTTAAGTTTAAGATTGTAGACGATATTCATTTGTTCAAAGAATCTGCTTACTGAATCTGAGGATAGATTCCTCTGCTTGGAAGATAAAAATGGCACTGTTTAATAAAACAGTCTACAAGACTCGTCCATTTTTGTTTTGATGAACATGGTCTATGATTTTATTCAACCAACCTATACACTAATATCTGAATCCAAAAGGGGAAAGTTAAAAAAATTAGTATTACATATGAACTCATGACTTGTGCTAGTGCTGTAGTGCATTTTTTTTATTATAACTGTGGATGTCCGGACCAGCTTGCGCGCACCTCGACTAATTCATGAAGCTCTGAAGTTTACGGTCGAGTACTCACCTCAGTGGCCATGTAGTGCTGTAGTGCATTGATTATCAAGTTCAACAACCATTGATTTCTAGGGTTGTTATAATCTTCTTATCATGTTTTTGTTGATTGGGATTTGTTTGGATATTTGTTGCAGGTACACTGATGATATGGAGCTTGATGATGCGGTGCACACGGCAATATTGACACTGAAGGAGGGGTAAGAACCCAAATTTTCCAATCTTTGTTACATATTGTAAATTTTGTAATTTTATTTAACTAGTTAAATTGGTGATGATGACCCTTTATTCCCACCGTCTCAGATTTGAAGGACAAATTTCTGGCAAAAACATTGAGATTGGCATCATTGGCAATGACAAAGTATTCAGGCAAGTGTCTTCTTTACTGAGTCATTGAACCTAAGTTCTAATTGATTGTAGTTGGCTGATCGATAATGGTGGTTGCCTCTCGTGTTGCAGAGTTTTGACTCCTGCCGAAATCGATGATTACTTACAGGAAGTGGAATAGTGTTATCACCCTAGCACAAGTTCTTTTCTCTTGTTAAAATCCAGTGGTTGAGTTTTGTATGACGATTTGAGCTTGCTATTCTTAGATCTTGTTCTAAATGGTGCTATACAGTTTGCAGTATAATGGTTCCTTTGTTCGACATTTATGGGAATTGCTTATTGTTATCATATTGTGGTCTCTCTCTCTCTCTCTCTTGGTCTATTGCTTTTTACCATACATTTCAAGAACGTACACGTGCCGCCACGATAGAATTTTTAGTTTTTCCTTGCCCATTTAACTCCTTTAAAGAACATTTGGCTTTCAAGGAAATTATAAAGAAACTAGGTTTAAGCAACGTGCAATTTTTCATTTTGATGTGTTTTTAATGAGAAACAAACGGAGGCTTAAGCTTGTTGTATGATTTAAGTCTTTACTCTTTTTTAAGTAATAATGCAATTCATTTTATCGCTAAAGTATGATATGTATTACGATAATATATGTATATCATGTGTTAGACTTAGTATTGGTAAGTGACGGGTAAATTTTCGAGGACGTTTGCAGTATAATTGTTCCTTTGTTCGACATTTATGGGAATTGCTTATTGTTATCATATTGTGTTCTCTCTCTCTCTCTCTCTCTCTCTCTCTCTCTCGGTCTATTGCTTTTTACCATACATTTCAAGAACGTACACGTACCGCCACGATAGAATTTTTAGTTTTTCCTTGCCCATTTAACTCCTTTAAAGAACATTTGGCTTTCAAGTAAATTATAAAGAAACTAGGTTTAAGCAACGTGCAATTGCATGCACGTTTGTTTAGTTTATATTTAATTATTTTGTTTAAAAATTAATTTATTATTAA
>CAIGRH010174017.1:0-10986 GCA_903798295.1 Fraxinus nigra | reverse complement strand
GTCCCTTGTGTTTGTGGTAACTGTCGGCAACATGATTGCTGAATGGTTGCTAAATGGTGGCCAAGTCAGCCCGGTGACTAAGAGAATCGGTAACATGATTGCTAGATCCAAGACGATACTCCAGCATAAAATTAAGATCTGAAAGAAGTTCCTTCCATTGAGCTTGTTTGCTTCATAGTTTCGTTTAGGACATGAAGTGACTAACTGCAGTGTTCTTTGTATTCACAATAAATGGAGACCCAAACAAATAGTGACACCATCCCTTAAGGTAATGGACTACTGCCAACAACTCATTTTCGTGCGCCAAGTAACGACGTTCTGTCGGATCCAACTTTCGACTCTCATATCCTATTAGATGTCCTCTTGCATAAGGACACCACCAAGTGCAAAGTCTGAAGCATCGGTATGCACTTCAAAATATTTAGTCGTCTTCGGTAAGGTTAACACTGGGATTGCCCACATAGATTTCTTCAACCTTTCGAAAGCATCTTGGCATTAGAATGACCAGTCCCAATCCTTATCCTTCTTTGTCAGTTCGGTAAGTGGCAATGCAATTTTTTAATATCCTTCACAAATTTGCGAAAGTAATTGCATAGCTCGAGAAATGAACGCACATCGTGTACATTCTTTGGTGGTTTCCAATCTTTGATGATCGGGTAACCTTCTTCGCATTCATGCGTATTTTACCTTGCTTGATGATGTGACCCAATAAGCTGATTAATGTCTAAGCTAATGAACATTTGGATAGTTTGGCGTAGAGTTCATTCTTTCGTAGACAATTAAAAATCTATCTCACATGTTGCACACGTTTCTCTAATATCTCGCTATAGTCATCCAGGTACATTACCACAAAATCGTCCAAGAACCCATAAGTACCTGATTCATTATCATATAAAATGTTGCTGAAGCATTTGTCAAGCCAAAAGTCATCACCTTGAATTCAAAGGCTCCATATCTAGTTACCACCGTAGTCTTTGGTTTATCTCCCTCCTTGATCCGAACATGCCAGTATCTGAACCTGAGATCAATCTTTGTATAGTACCTAGTCCAGCTCAGTCGATCAAAGTAATCGGTGACTAGAGAAATAGGATAACTATTCTTTATAGTGATCTTATTTAAGGCTCGATAGTCGCAACACGAATGAGAGAACTATCGACCTTTTTTTAAAACAACATGGGAACTCCATATGGTGATATTACAGGCAAAATATCTCACTTTCCAACATTTATCCCAACTGTTTCCGAAGCTCTTCAAGCTCCGACTGAGACATACGGTAGGGTGTCCTGGCAGGAGGCTTGGCACCTGAAATAAGTTCAATCTCATGATCATTTGCTCCCTTGGTAGCAATTTCTTTGGTAACTCTTCCGACATGATGTCCTCAAATTCTAATTCCTTAACAAGCCTTCTGACAAGTTTTGAAATAGGATCAGTCACCTCTTCGATCTCCTATAATCGAAGAGTGTACAAAAATGGAAGTTCATTCCTTTTGAAACCTTTGCTCAATTGCATGGCCGAGATATTCTTCTCGCCCATCTTCCCAGCTTGTGTAGTGATGATGCACGGTTTACTATCCATCATCATTATTGAATCGACATATGGCAACACTGCAGTCTTAGTATCCCGAAGAAATTCCAATCTCGGAATAAGCTTAAAATCATCCATCTGAACTCCAACAAATTTTTTCTTCCTTCAAAAGGACATGCTTTGATTGACATAGATTTCACTACTCCTGTTATTGGTTGAGCAGCGGGGTTAATTGCATTAACCTTTCCGTTACCTTTCTTCAGAACAAGTCCGAATCGCTCTACTTCAGTACTTGCAAGGTAATTGTAGGTAGCACACGTATCTACCATAGCCCTAATTGGCTTTCCATTGATCTTCACATCAATGTACATTACGCCTTTTACCCTACAAATGCGAGCCTTTAATTTTTCCATCTTCGGCTCTTTCGAGGGAACATCGTCCAGTTTAGTAGTTCAGTGCGATATTGTATTTTACCGCTATGAGAATGCGCCAACTATATCCTCATTCTCTTTAAAGTCAATCTCACGACGACAGCTAGCTTGTAGGACATCTTACTTTGAACTCGATCCACTACTTGCTAGTTGACAATATGCATTCACCATCCATTTCTAAGGTCATTCCGCCACCCGATGAGGTCCTTCACATAAAAAGCACATCAATTTAGGAATGGCATCAAATCTGCCCTCTGTTGCTTTTCCTCTATTCCAGTTGTTACTGTTGCTACCGTTAGAGTTTCCCTTGAAGTTACTCTGACGGGCTCCTGGATAGGCTTCTCCCTTGTTTTGAGAGTAACGCTCTCCCCCANACTATATCCTCATTCTCTTTAAAGTCAATCTCACGACGACAGCTAGCTTGTGGGACATCTTACTTTGAACTCGATCCACTACTTGCTAGTTGACAATATGCATTCACCATCCATTTCTAAGGTCATTCCGCCACCCGATGAGGTCCTTCACATAAAAAGCACATCAATTTAGGAATGGCATCAAATCTGCCCTCTGTTGCTTTTCCTCTATTCCAGTTGTTACTGTTGCTACCGTTAGAGTTTCCCTTGAAGTTACTCTGACGGGCTCCTGGATAGGCTTCTCCCTTGTTTTGAGAGTAACGCTCTCCCCCATTTGAGTTTGAGCTAGGTCTGTAAGGTCTATTCCTACCTCCAACAAATTGACTATTCCTTGAAGGTCGATCTTTTCTAGGTTCTGGTTGATAGTCACTCACACATTCGGGGGCTCCCATGACTGCGCTCAAATCAGTAACCTTCTGTCTATGAAGCTCCGTGCATGTCCACGGTTTCAATTCTTCCATGAAGGTGAATAGCTTATTCTTTTTCGACGTATCTTGAATATTCAGTATATGTCCTAAAAATGCTTTCACGTACTCCCTGATGGAGCTTGTGGGTTTTAGTTCTCGTAATGCCCGACGTGTCTCATATTCCACATTTTTTGGGAAAAACTGAGATCTGATCGCTTCCTTGAGAAGATTCCAAGAATCTATTCAAACCCTGTTAGCCTGAATATCAGCATACTTTGTCCGCCACCATAGTTTTGCACCAAGATACATGGTAGTTGTTGTAACATTTCTCGCATTGTCTTTGATCGAAGCCGCCGAAAGTATTTTTCCATATCGAACAAGAAGTTCTCAACTTCTTTAGCATCGCGTGCACCTCCGTAGGTACACGGTTCTGGAATTCTGAGCCTATGCACAGGCTCTTGTGCGGTGGCTTGTCCATTGCCAACCGCGCGTTGAAGCACNGTTAGCCTGAATATCAGCATACTTTGTCCGCCACCATAGTTTTGCACCAAGATACATGGTAGTTGTTGTAACATTTCTCGCATTGTCTTTGATCGAAGCCGCCGAAAGTATTTTTCCATATCGAACAAGAAGTTCTCAACTTCTTTTTCATCGCATGCCCTTCGTAGGTACACAGTTCTAGAATTCTGAGCCTATGAACATGCTTTTGTGTAGCGGCTTTCCCATTGCTAACCGCGCGTTGAAGCACTAGTAATTAAGCTCTCAATGCTTCCATTTCATCTTGCAAATCGGGTATGATAGCAAGAGCCTCAGTCATTGATGCGTTAGCCTTTTGGATTTCATCTAGTTAGATGTATAATTCCTGAATTTTTGTCCCTAGACCTCGGCTTTTTCCTCTAGGCCCTCCATGACATAGCACAACTTAGTAGTTATCTCATCAAGTGCATCCACGTGTTGTTTTATAGTCCTCTTTTGAATAGCTACCACCTCTATGGTGTTCGAAGAATTTAGATCCATAGCTTTCTTATCAAGGGTCTTGAGCTGCAGTTCTGATACCAACTTTCATTGGTTGTTTTTCTTCTTAGCACAGAAAGGGGCACCGTGCGGCAGTAGTCTACTCTACTATACTACCTTCCGCCTTCTCTCGGTCATTTCGGGACGAAAGAAAATTTGATTACAATTTGTAGAAAGCTTGCAACATAAAATTGAAATGCATTGAATGTAAATTGATCATTGATTGCTTGAAAGCTAGAAATTACAATTGACGAAAGCAGAAAATTACAATGGCTGTGCAAGGGACGAACACTAGGAAGGTTGAAAGATGTTTGAAAGACTAATACTCCTTATGATAGCATTGGGAACAAAAATTCAAGTGACGGGAGTNACAGAAAGGGACATCGTGCGGCAGTAGTCTGCTCTGCTAAACTACCTTCCGCCTTCTCTATCGTTTCGGGACGAAAGACAATTTGATTACAATTTAAAGAAAGCTTGCAACACGAAATTGAAATACATTGAACATAACTTGATCATTGATTGCTTGAAAGCTAAAAATTACAATTAACGAAAGCAGGAAATTACAATGACTAGTGCAGAAGGCGAACACTAGAAAGCTTGAAAGATGTTTGAAAGACTAATACCCCCTATAATAGCATTTAGAATAAAAACGTAAGTGACAGGAGTAGATGTTTAAATGCAATAGAATCATACTAAACTTTTCTAATTTCCAGCTATTTTACAATTTAAATAAACTATTACAATAGAAAGTAATTACAACTCAGACTTGAACTAATATTTACAATGTGCGGTCGAAGTTGGGCAAACTGCGACTGCAATAGGGCCAAGGGGCTTAAGTAAAGTTGCGGTCCATGACACCCTGGAAACTATTTCTAAGGTAAAGCTCAAAAGTTTTATTTGGAAATCCATCAAATGCAGGTTGAGACTATCCTAGAGACTCATAACCAACAATGTCCAACAATTCTACAACTCTACCTTCAAGTTTTTTTTTTCCAATAGGCTTAACAATGAGCTCGATTTGACCTCAACCCTCATCCATAGAGTAATGGGCTGGTAGAAGTCACGTACGAAATCTTATCACAGGACCTTTGTACTAGGTCAAGAAGACTAAGAAAATTTCCTGATCACGTTCCGACTATCTTATGGGGCTACAAGACCACTCACAAGACAACCATATGAGAGATTCTTTTCAAGTTAGCATTTATCCCAGCTTGAGGATTATGAACTCATGGGCCACCGATTAAGCCTAACTCGAAAGGGTCATATTAGATTTTAGAAAAGTTTGGAAAGGAATGTATAGCCTTTGAAACATGAATTGGAAGCAGCTTTCCAGATTATGGAACGTGAAAAACTACAAAATTTACTACAATTAGGTGTTCCGAGGATGGGGACACACCTCTCGCCTTTTCCCTTTCCCTTTGACTATTTTTCTATTTTTTATTCTTAAAATTTCTCTTTTTTCGTACAATTATACAAGGCTTGTTCACCCACCTATATAGGTTCATAATCAGGTCAGCTTACCTTTATTTCGTATTATGTGGCCTTATGGCCCATTGTCGTGTAATGAACAAGCATGGTCATCCAAACTTTCCTTTTGCATTTTATGTGATATGATTTCGACCAAGTCCTAAGTCATGGCATGCACATGCAACATAGTCGTACCCCATTCATGTACCTGAGTCATGCCTTGCACGCACCAAAGTTGTGCAACACATGCATACCAAAGTTGTACCCCGTGCAATCAAACAAGTCATGTCCCATGCATGCACTAACAGCATGCCCCTCAAACTCAACAACGGCTTGCTATTGGCTTCTATCACTCATCGCAGCACTGACTACCAATAGTAAAAAGTCCGAGACTATAAGCTAGGGATCCTCCCAATGAGGCTAATCCGACCAACAGCTAGGACACCTTCCACCATGAATATTAAATTAAGCTACGGCCTAATTATTGTGAAAGCTTTTTAATTGGATATGGCTTAACGATAAGTATAAAAGTAAAACTATACACAATACAACTATTATAAACATCTCCAAACATATACTACCCTAAGGGAAATTCAATAAATAGGAGCAACAAAATAAAAGCACGGAAATAAACCAACCTCAACACTATACAACATAATTCTTGTTCGGGCACAAAATGTCCCTCCCCAATCATTTACAAATATAATGATTTACAAAGAGTTTGCAAAAGTTCTAATATAATCCCTCTAAGTCGATGTTATCATCGGTATCATTCATTGCCTCATCTTCCTCCTCAGCTCTGGCTACATTGATGAACGTGGCCAGATCACTTGTATCAAGTTTATGTATATTTCCATTTAATTAGAGATTAGACATACTTCAGTCCCTAGTAGTAAGACCCCATGTTGTATTCTCCCATTTAGTCTCTCGAACTCAGTTTAGATCTTGAACAGTTCTACTGTCTTGTGCCCTGACAATCGAGCTTTAAACAGTCTACCGTGGACATAAAAGCATTACAGTTCTTGTTTCGTGTGGAAATCGAGTCTCACTAATAATTAAAAGAAGGTTCAGACGATTGTGTCAGGAACAACAAACTCTTGAGATAAAGTTCCAACAAGGGGTGCTTTATTTATAAAGATTACAATTTGTAAGAAGCAAAATGCCTCCAAGGGGTACAAGCACACTGAATTTGCAAAGAAATTGAAAGTTAACAAGAAAAACTATAAGAAACGAAATTACATAATTCTTTGTTTGAGAGTCGTTTTTTTATCTCTAACTTTTTCTATGTTCTCTTTTCTCTTTTATATTCATTTGACAGTGTTTCTTGTGGAACCGTTTAAAAACTGCTCATCGCCCTATAACTACCCATTTTCTCCATAATAGATGATTTGTCAAGAAACTACCATTTTTAATTGCTACCATTACTCCAATCATTTAACGGCTTCATTCTTTGGACCATTTAATTGGGCCTCATTTTTGTATGTCAACAATTACCCCCCAATATGGTAAAATTAATATCAATTATTAATCTTATGCCATATTCATCCTTTATATTTTCCTTCGATACTTGAAATCCAAAAAGAGCGAAGAATTCCAATCATTATTTTATTTTGCAGTGACCTTCTACATCCCAAAAAGTGAAATCATTATAATTTGTAGTAAATGGCGACTTCAAAGAACTCTTTAGACAACTCCCTTAGTTTTGAAGACTTCCAAAAACTTCTCACCAAACCGTATATAAATTAAGCTTCCCTTTCACAGCAAATCCTAATCACCACGAATTCTACCTGAGCCCATCATTTAATGATGTTGATTCTGTTGGGCAAGCAGCGGTGGGCCAATTGTTCCCTTGCACTCAAGATCCTTCCTTTCTGAATCATTTTCCGCTAAAGCCAATTCGTGAAAAAGGTATTCGTACTTGGCCCAAAACTGATACTACTTTCCTCCTTTGGCATGCACGTATGATAAATCATGGTCTTACCAAGGCAATTTTTGATCTGCTAGGATTTGTGATTTATTAGAAATCGCTCTCTGTCCCCCAATCTATGATCTTGTGCTTTTTCCTATTATTTTAAGTTTTTGGTCTTCTGAATAGAATACACGTTTATCTTTCCACTTGGCCCAATGTCCATTACTCTGAGGGATGTTGGAGCCTTAATTAATTTTCTACCTCTGGGCGACACCATTTCTCCTGCCATTTTAGTTACTGCTGCTATCCCAAAATTTGATAAGATATACACTAATTCTTATTCGGGCATGCAAGAACTTTATAACAATTCTAGTGTTAAACCTACCCATGTTGAGCGTGTTGCCTTTCTTCAAGTTTAGCTTTGTAAATATGTTCTTTGTGTACCCAGTGTTAAACCTTCTATGACTTATTTTCCCATAGCGCATAAATTAGCGCGTGGTAGGTCTCTAAATCTTTGTTCGTTATTCTTAGCTATCTTTTATAGAGGCGTGGCTTCTCTTCAATTACAATTGAGGAATGGTGCATCTCTTACTAGCGCGGGCCTCTTTGGCTCGCTTAATTGTGGTTGAGAGCATATTTTCCACAACTTGGTGCTCCACCAGCTTCTCCTAGGTCGATCAGTTGTTACGGGCTAGTCATCAACCAATTGAGCCTTGTTAATATGTCTAATAGGGACGTTTTCACATTCTTTTATAACTTAAATTCAACCCATACCTTTTTTCCTTTCTCTGTTCACCTAGTTCTGATTTACATGTAACCTCCTTATACTATGAATGATGTGAGCACCTTTTTACCCCTTTGGGCTCAATATTTGATTGGGAAAGAGTTGTTCCATGACATCTTGAATGGAACAAATTCTAAGGCATGAGTTGAGATATATGCTCCCCAATTTGTTGTCCATCGGCTTAGTTTTAGCCAAATGTGGCATGCTTCTCCCTATTTTTCCAAGAGTCTGACAAAACGTTTTCACATTATCAAAAAAATAGAGGCACAGGCCATTGATGCTAGCAATACCCTTTTGACAAATGGTTTTTCCTTAGCCCCTTTTAACCCCACTTTTTTCATTCACCATCTCTTTGAACAACTCTAGCCATTTGTGAAGCATAGGTTGTTTGCAATTGATATTAATCGAGCTTTCCACTTGCTGGAGAGGCTAGAGACTTCTTCCGTTTCTCCTATTCCTGCCATTTCTATATCTGTCAAGGATCCTACTTTTCATTCGAAATCCACATCTGCTCAAATTGGAACAGTTAAATGTATTTCCAGTCGTAAACGGCTAGCTTCAACTTCGTCAGGTTTACCCAATGACGACGATGACGATGATGATGCCTCTCTTGTCGTCAGGAGAAAGGTATTTAAGTTAGTTTATTCATGAAAATCCTTTATATGTTAATGTTTTACCTAAATTTCCAGAAAAGCTCAACTTCTCCTTTGAAGACTCCGCCTTTACCGGTTCGTATTCCACCGCCTTCTACCAAAGCTTCTTCTTCTAAGTCATTAGACGAAGGGACTTTACCTAAGGAGAAGCCCATAGGCCAAGAGTTTTTGATTGCATAGCCAATTGGAGAACTTCCACCTTTCCATGGTGCTGACCCCCTACGTATTGAACCGGAAGGTAATTCATATTTTGTGGTCTTTTCCCTTGTTTGTGCTATTGGCCTTTAACTCATTATCACTTGATTCTTGCAGAGATATACATAGATCTGCCTATTGTGGAAGAGCTTGCTCGTTCAGATAAAGAAAAGTCCATAGTGGTCGAATCAACCAGTAATGTGCCCCAATTTTCCAAAGCTACTGATGAGGTAGCCTTTGTTTTATCTTTCATCTTCACTTCATTCATTGTAATGAAAATGCTAAATGCTTGCATTTTTGTTTTCAAAACACTGACACCATTTTACGCTCCATTCAGGATTTATTTACTTCTTGGAAACAAGTAAGGGCAAGCATTACTTCTCGTTCCTCTTCAGCCAGTCGTCCTTTTACTTTATTTGCTGCATTCTCAAAGGAAAATATGAACATTCTCAAGTAATCAGTGTTTGAATATATTTTCTTCATGGATATGGATATCATCAATGCCAGTACTTTTAGCCAAAGAGATAAGTTTGAGCTTTTAAGTGCAAAAATGGCTTAAGCACTTGAGCTTCCTTCGGTTAAAATTTCATCTGATTTTAAGCTAACGTTGAAGATTATCCACTCAGAGATAAGTTCTTTGCTAGCCAGAAACGTAGAGTTAAAAGCCAAGAAGACTCAGTATCTTCGTGCTGTAAATGAAAAGGAGTCTTTGCTTTAAGAGATTGAGAAGACCAAGAGCAATCTAAGCAAAATCTCCTCTGAGGTTATGGTTGAAGATTCTTTAATGATGAGCCTGGCCGTAGAGATGAAGGAACTTCAAGCAAGGATGGACGATTGTAAGGCTAGATTAGCCGCTAAGAAGCGTACTATTTATCAAGAAGTTGAGCGAGACAAATCTTTGTTTGAGCGTTACTTAAAACTAGAAGTTGATGAGGAACTTATGGCCGAGTTATCCACTGATTCCCTTGAACAGAGCGATGGATGGGAGAAACTTAAAGAACATGTGCGTTCTTTGAGGCAAGCTATAATTAAGACATTAATATCCTGACTTTTCTTGTAAGACGACTTCGTCTTACACTTTGTTCTTTTAATTTTATGATGGCATCCATCGTTGGCTAAAATGTAATGGCATCCAATTTCATGAAATGGATTGATCATTTTATTTACTTGTGTGATGGTTTTTGCATGGATTCTGAAACGGCATAATTGATGTTTTCTTTAATCATTAATATTCCCCAAACTTTTAATTACTAACCTTATGTCATATTCATGCACATTTTCCCTTGTGGAATCTTTACACGGAATGAAACTTTTGGTATTTCGACTTTTCTCTCCAAGATTTGGACCTTCAATTTCGGTTACTATACATGTAAATGGCCATTCGCATTTCGTTCCTTTGCCTTCAAACCTTTATAAAGTTGTGTATGTGTTACACATTCGTCGTCTTCATCCTCATTCTCCACAAAATCAATCTATTGCCATCATCTGGCATTCAAACGATCGATTTTCTATGTCCAAAAAGATCAATTATTTCCTTTTCCAACAAAAATGAATCATTTCATCTTTTCCCAATTTCACCATTTGTCTTGATATTTTCTTTGATATGGGAGATATAGGAAACATTTCTTTGGTCAATAACGGTCTTCTCAGCACCCTTTCCATTTATGATCTCCAGAGGGAGTTTTTGATGTGAAACAATGGCTTGAGAGTACTTCTTTGACCATTTGCCTATCATTACAGTGATGCATTTAGAAAGGTGATGAAGGCCAATTTACCCTTTTCTGTAGTAGTTGATAGAAGAACAATGATAGAATGCTTCCAACTGCGACTTATAGAATATTTGTATTTTTTATCTCTTGGTTTGTAAAAAATATTCGATAATGAAAGATTTTATTTGAACGTACTTCTCTCTTCTTTTATTTGAAAATAATCGTCCAACTCACTTTACTTATTTTAATGACATGGTGTGTGCCCAACATCTTGATTTTACTTATGCAAAGAATTTTCTTCTATCTGTTCACTTTCCCATATGGAAGGAACATATTTCTTTAAATATTTACAATTATTAAACCTCACATGCTTCGTGCCATCTAAATCTTCCAAATGGTAAGCTCCATTAGGCAATACGCTTTTCACTATACATGGTCCTTCCCAATTGGGTGACAATTTACCATACTTTGGATCTTTGC